>JAQFYB010000091.1:0-86270 GCA_034694085.1 Pogonognathellus longicornis
CAAAGTCTTCAGAGGGGGAGGGGGGGTCCGAAAACCGCTAAATTTTGATCTTCGTAGTTTCTGAACGCTCCCTAAGAAGGATGTGGTTAATAATTGCTGATAGAAACCTATAAATACATAAAACATAATCTATAAATGCATTTGCAATTCAATAGCCTTACTTCATTCTTCCAGTCCCACGTTTCTCAGGATCATTTAGGTTGACAGATTATTTCCATTGCTGAAGACAATTGTATTATTTATAATGTAGAAATTCCTTTCTTGCTTTGCTTACCTTAGCTATATGACATATTTACAATTATGTCGATATCCATGTCTTTATTACATAGCGAACTTTTAATGGAATTGCATTACTTAAACACTAGTCGTATTAACATTAGCAACAGCACCTGTCATTGCACCACCCACATGCACATGAAATGTGCGTTTGCAACTCATGCTGAAATATTATTCCATATTGCTGCTGTATAATTTAAGTCGTAGGAACCTACTGTCTATATAGATCTACAATTCTACTTTTAGATATACTTGTTTACGAAAAGCATTTTTATTTAAGAAGCCTCTCCAATTACACTAGCTGTGCTGTGCATGCTTCAAGGATATCATTCAATTGAGTGACCG
The DNA here is from genome assembly GCA_034694085.1 of Pogonognathellus longicornis. Taxonomy (NCBI): domain Eukaryota; kingdom Metazoa; phylum Arthropoda; class Collembola; order Entomobryomorpha; family Tomoceridae; genus Pogonognathellus; species Pogonognathellus longicornis. Next base: position 622 of record JAQFYB010000091.1, read on the forward strand.
AGTAATTGACTAAGAAATGAAATGATTGATTGTTTTGTTTCAGGTACAGTGTTATTGAAGGGTGTCCCTTGAAGATGGTGGAGTACATTTTGGAAACACACTTAGATAAACATTCTCGTGAAACAACTGATTTATTTTTAGAGGATTTTCTTCTTACACATATCATTTTCCTTTCCACTCGGCAACTGATCTCAGAACTTAGAAAACAATATCCTTTCATTACGCTAATCATCTTACTTCATTCATGAATATATCTTATTATTAGTGTCAATTTAACATTGAAATTTATACCATCTATACCGCCGTAAATATTTTAGACTTTTGTCATATTACGTTTTTAACATTGGTTAGGTATGTAGATATCTTTTGAGTCGTTTGTAATGTTGTCTGACAAACATCTTGTATTCTTAAGATATTATACATAATTTGCAACAAATAATACAGCACAAATTGTAACACGGCTTCACTTCACAAACACAACTTGTAATGAATGTCTAACTTGATTACATTTGTCGGAAGGTTTTACGACATAAATCATATGCTATCTGTATGTAAAACATGATAAAACACAGGGTTTGTCTGTATACTCATTGGTATAATATTTATTTAAGTTACATGATGCCCTTTGCCGATATTTCCTTACGAAATAGATTTATCTATAGCACTTTTAGAATTGACGCTGAGAAATCAGTAGACGAAGACATTTTAAAAGCCACAAGACGAAGAGTTGTGAATTTCCTGTACTGGTGGACGAAAACGATAGGATTTCCAATATTTCAAGAGTCACAGGCCCATTTGTTCATTGCGGTAAGTACATACCAACATACGTATAGTAAGTAATAATTTGAGTTATTATGTACATGAAAATACAGATACTACAATTGGTGCAAGAGTGGAGGGCTTAATAAAGAGAGTTTTGCTTTAAACACTTGCTTATTATATACACAATTTCTTGTTTGCTTTGCTGTCTCAACTGTTTCTGTATATGAAGGAAACAGGTGTGCAGTTTGTGAGCTTTAAATTAAGAATGAAAACAATACAAAAGTGTCTACTAACTTTCCTTTTGCTCATACCTTGGCAATTGAATTCGATTCAGTGATTTCATGATTGTATGAAGCTGGCATTCTGCGAAAGGCAATTAATATTGTTTTAATTTGTCGTAGGAAGTGTATGATGAAATACAAACAAAAGAATCCTATTCAGACGTTATGGATATCATGATAGAAGTAATTCAACACCAAAACTTTCACTCTGCAGTTAATGAGAAATCAAAGCTTTGGAACTGTATTCTGTCTCCTCATCCAATCTGTTTGAGTCCTTTTGATGAGTCAGATATGCTTGATATTCATGAGAGCCTTTTACACAAAAGGTCTCCCATTCGACCCAATGATTATGGTAAATAAATACAGTCCTCCACTCCAGTTATTGCATTTCAGTGTCAAATTTGCAGCTATAGGAATACACTATACGAATACACATTTCACATACAAAATGTGACTTGAATTGAAACACATTTTCTCGAGAAAATGATAATTGTCTATTTACTGTCTTTCTATTCAAGTTCAAATAACAATACTTTGATTATTAACAACGTTACAAATATTAATGAGACCCTTTCAACTTAAATTTTCAGTACAAAATACATAGATCATTTAATGCAACATAAATTTTGTATGTATCATGTAAAATGTTTTTAATGTTTTTTGCTTCATTGAAAACATAATTTTAATACAGTAATATTTCGTGTTCACTCCATTGGACATACTTACTGTACCGTTCGAGTGCAAGTACGAAGTGCAGTACAAGATATAAAACACGTTGTGACTGAAACGTGTGGGCTAAAACGTGACAATCTTCTTATGGTAGAACTGAAATCTTCCGGTATGTTAATTCTTTGTCTTCGTATGACAATACTAACAATGATAATATAAAAATTACTCTGAAGTTGTATATAACACTTTCATTCTTTCTTCTGATAGAGAAACTATAAAAAAGTGTCTCATTTTACCCGGATTTTGTATACAGATAGTAGATAGAGATATCTGAATGTAATGATAATTGTCTTTGCTGTCTGTAGGGGAAAAAGTATCATTCGAAGAAAAAGACAGAAGTATTATAACTTCATTGAGTCTAAATGGAAGGATTTTCATCGCATCCAAACTACATCTGGATGCTCTGGTAATTACAGTGATCTGCAGATCTAATATTATAGTGTTTATATATGTGTCTAATTATGTTAGTATCACAATCACATATTCGGAGATCGTGTATAAAAGCAAAGCGGGTGAAAATGAGAAATCAAGAAGTTGCTAGATTTCCTCAAAAAAATCAATTCACGCTTAGCGCAGTTCATAGCAAGGTTGAAACTACGGAAAATAGAAACGACGAAAACTTACAGAAAAATACGAATTCTATGGGGAAGTTCCGTATCGGAAAATACGGAAACATACGGACAACGCGTAAAATGATAAAATGCGTTTAGAAAAATCAATTTGAAATTGCAACATTGAAAAAGTGTATCGCATTATTCATGTAAATAATGGTAATAGTTATAAACGCAATGTTTGCCTCAATGTCTAAATAAGTATTTGTGCACATTTTTATGCACAATATTAGCAGGTATATATTAACAGATTAACACCCAAAAAATTTCACGTTTTTCCGCATTTATTCATGTTTCCTGGATATATTTACGTAGGTAGAAATGGCAACCCTAGTAGAAAGAAGTTGCAGTCGACTAAGAGAAAGTAAAATGATTTATGAGAAAATAATTTTCGTTCTCTTTTCGTTTTATAATTGAAGACGTGTTTACCGGAGCAAGGAAGAGATGCTTTAGATTTAGAACAAAATGACCTGCAGGCATTCAGTACCCGGCTACTAGCCTATCATATTTCACTTTTCGACTGGAGTCTCTTCAAGTGTATTCATGAGGTACGTACCACAAATTTATACCCGGAGTAAACTATAAGGTACCTAGCTATGTAAGGTTTGTAAGGTAGTAAGTAGAAATCGTATAGGTAAACCTTGTAGAGTTTTACAGCCTTTGTTAGCAAATAATGTTATTGTGACTTTGTTACAGCTACAGCTTCTTAAAATGAATGTGTATACTAGTAGGTATAGGCGGTGTTTTTATGTTTAGATTCACAAAGGCATGAAATATGTTTGGTAGAAGCACGTAAAGTGTTATAATATTGCGTCTAACTAAGCCATGCTTTCTTAATTCAATGTCAGTATGAATTTATATACCGGACCTGGAGTCGTGACAGAATTCACTGTGAGAAAATTATAACCAGCAATCTGGATGTCTTTGTACGAAGGTTTAATCAGATTCAATTCTGGGTCGCTTCCACCATTTGTACCACGCCCAACGCTGAAAAACGCATTGCCATCCTCAGGAAATTTATCAAATTGGCTATGTAGTAAGTTAAGTATCAATGTCTCTACTATGATGTTTTTCCAGTTCCAGGATATACAGCTGCTCCATATCTGCAGCCTACCATTACATTAAGACTATCTTTGTTATGTGTTTGACCTGGACTCAAGAGAAACAATGAAATGTTCCCGAACTCATCATTTGCTTTTCTGTTTGTGCATTGTAGCTGCAGAGAGTATCAGAATCTAAACGGATGTTTTGCAATACTGATGGGTTTGTCGAACTCGGCTGTGACAAGACTTCAGCAAACCTGGAATAAACTCCCGACAAAGTCAAGGAGAAATTTCAGCGATCTGGAACGGTTAATGGAACCTTCAAGAAATCACCGACCTTACAGATTGGCTCTGAACAAACTTTCTCCTCCCTTCATACCGTTGATTCCTCTCATTTTGAAAGACATCACTTTTATCCAGGATGGCAATAAAAACTATATTTCTGTTAAAGGAAATGAAAATAACGAGAGACCTTTAGTAAACTTTGAAAAAATGCAGATGATTGCTCAAGTTCTAAGAAACATTCGATATGCACGTTGCAAGGAATTCTCCCCTCAAGGTACAGTTATGCGATACAAGGATTATTATTTGAATGCATTTTTTTGCTAAATCACTCAAAGTCAATCGTAACCATAAACTTGCTAACTTATTTCCAGTTTTGAGTGGAGGGAATAAAGATGACGAAAACATTGCTTCTTTCGTCCAAAATATTCGGTGCATAGATAAGCAAGAAATACTCCATCAGCTTTCTCTATCAATTCAGCCAAGACTCCTCACTCAACAGCAGGGTGTCTCTCTCCCATAAAAAGTTTAGACTTTTTAATGCATTGGGCGTTTTTGGCTTGAAGTCCTTTACTACAGCAGGGTATCAGTAATTAAACATTTTATTCAATTAAGCATTTTAAGAGTATTTTCCTGTTCGTTGTACCTTTCGTATATTCATGGAAATAATACAAGGAGACAAGTTCGTAGAATAACGACTTTGAAGTTTCGTTCACAGTTGGCTTGCACACGCAGTGAACATTAAACTATCTTCAATAAAAACTCATGTTACACACAGTGTACAATAAAATGTCACAGAACTTTTATCCGAATTGAATCAGGCAGCCTAAAACTCTAATTCAACTCAAGTTCCTCCAGAGCCCATAAGCTCTTCTGGATTGAATTGGACGCTTAAACTTATACCATTCTTCCTTATCAACCTTATAAAATACATAATGTCTTTCACAAGGTACAGGTACAATATAACTATTCTTGCATGCAGCAAATGTCTATTGCCTTGAACAGAATATACTTGTACAAAATGCGATACACCAAAGTAAAGCAGGTGCTGTGTAAAAGTGAGACAACTATATACGACTGCACTGTTGTGAGTCTTTCGCTAAATTCCCGTGTAGTGTAATGCCATGGCTTCGTCTCACTTGCTGTCGTTCGAGTATTCGTGATTCAGCGGATCCATTTGCCTACACGAACCAACTTACAAACTATTAGGTATATATACATGTGACACACCATTTCCGAATTCTATGCGCTTATTCCCATGATTTAGAGAGAATGATTCTTGTTTTTTATTACTTTTGCTGTTCCACTGCACAATATTATTTTATAGTATATGTAATTTTTATTTGAAGTAGGTACAAATGTGGAAATTGATTTTATTACCTAAGTCAAAGTCTTTTACAAGCAAAACTTTAGGGAATATCAAATTACAATGTGAGTTCTATGTGTACTAATAAAATACTTAATAAATACATACATGCATACGTAGATTTCCAACTGGGAAAGGGAATTACAGTTAGTAACAGGTACTTTCCTTATAACTATTGTTAAAATGTTACAATACTATTGCGGCATATCTCTGTGCTTGCGGAGGAGGAAATATTTACAAATTAGAAAACAACTGTTGTATACATAAACTTACATAGCAAATCTTTATCCTATCCAATAATCCCTTTCATGTGCATGTGTGTTACACTTACCTAGCGATAATAACGTTAAATGTTGATTTTCAGTGTTTATAAAATATAATTTTGTATGTGACACCATGTAAATGTAATGTATCATAACAAGCTCGATGTTGTTCTATGATTATATTTCAAATGTTTGTTATTTTTGGAATCTTAAGCCAAACCCACGTAGTTGTATTAGAAGTATCTCCATTTTGCATTGTAGATGTAGATTTAAGGATGTATCCGAATTTAGTAAGCACATTAAAAACAACAGAAAGTCCTTTGATCATTGGCTCCGTCACTACTTTATCCACCCGGCTTTCTTTACTATAAGAGATACAGTGTCTACAATTGCAAGTTAATTTATAACTTCCAAATTCTGAAACTTTCTTCGATAGAATTAACATCTCATTATCTGACGCTCCACAGATCTGCATCATTGCTTCTTGGTGAACTACTTTCTTGTATTCCTGACCATCCCAACATTTGTATCGTCTTCTATAATAAAATAAACATGTTTTTATACCCATACAACATTAAAATGATCTTGTTTGCGTAATAAATTCGGATAGATTATAGCAATCAGTAGTAATAGTAAGTAGTTCACAAACTAAGAACTTACACTACAATCACAGTACTCATTTTGTTGATTCTTTGAGTGAGTTCGGCAATTTATTCCTTACAACTTTTCACTTTACGTGGGATTTGTCTGCAACCTTCAGTTAAAGCAAATCTACTCCCACGCACTTGCATTTGCATTCACGGGAGAGACAGTTCTCAAAATGGGTTTTGAATCACCCGTAGCCTTATTTCCACAGTATAGGAAGAAATTATGTATTTCCACAAAAGCACTAAAAATACTTTCCTCCTACGTAAACTAGAATTTAATTCTATTCTGTATCCGCCTCCAATAATGATGTACCGAGCCGTTCAAACCGTCTCACTCCTAATAACACTAACTATCAGACTGCCGTTAAAGGCTGAATCACCGTGTCCATGGGAGGATTTACGACGAATTTGGGTCACCGACCGAGATTTTTTATCTTATCATCCTGTTATTCAGCAGAGATACATAAACATCGGTATTGTGCATAGCAGTGGAGAATCTCGTGGTATGACGTTTTTGATCATTTTAATTGCAGGATTAGTTTCCATAAACCGTGCCCCTATTTTGGAACTATAAATGATGACTGTTCTTGCTGGTTGAAAATGGAAAACACAAAAGAGAATTATTGCGAATAGAATGCAATAGAGATTTTATACATACCTAACCTAGGTAATAGCTAACTACAAAATTACTTTTATACGATTGCATACATTACAGCAACAATCCACCCACTTCAATATCCTGTAGTTTGTCAACACTGAAATAACACAAATTCAGGGTAATTGTATCACATTTTCTTTTTCCGCTCATGGAAAACTTTATGAGGGAATATTCACACAACATTCAATACAATATCCTGTTAACTACTGACAGTTGTACAACAGGGATTTGTCATTACAAGTACATACTAACATACTCATCGCGTATTTGCATTTATTAGTACATAGATGTATACATATGTACTTTGCCTTTATCATATTATGTCAAAATACCCATACAGTTGGCCAAAACTTTATCGAGTTACCTTAGTTGGTGTTCTGAGTTCGTGTATAATGCTTTTGTGCTAACGATTGACAAATGTTACATAAGTACATCAAATGAATTCCCCCTGTGCTTTTGTGTGTGCATTTCGCTCATCATCAATTAAAATGTTTACATAACACGGTCGTCATTGCTAGCTATTTCTTACATAACGATGCATCTGTTAATAGGTTTAATTTAATTAGTGTAACAATTACTTCCTCCCAGTCCCACTAGTTCTCATTATCTCTGTATATAAATTGTTACATTGTGAAACGGAATAAACGGATACATGTAAACAAAGTTCATGAACTTGTACTATACACACCGCATACTCAACCAATTATTTATAAATATGAACTACTCTCATTCAACTGCAACTGGAAGTATTCTTGAGCGCATAATGTTTTAATTTACATGTCTGCATGTAGTAGATCGTTTAGATTACACGATTTGTTTAAAGCTGAACGAAAAGTAGAAGTCTTCTCTGACTCTAACATACTACTTTAGATCGGAGGAACAATTTCTGTGGCTGACGAGACAGAAACAGCAATAATGTTGTGTACTCTATGCAAATACAATACATTCATTGAACATGTAAAAGCTGCAGGCATTCTTTATCATATCTAATAACTTGACATTTGCATGCAAACTTTAAAATGCTTGAAAACTAACATCGTGCCCCTTCCTTTTGGCCTTCTACTAATAATTACTGTCTTTGAATTAATTAAATTTTAATTGTAAACAGATGATGTAGAGGTATGACTGTTTAGGATTTGAAATGATCCATTATAATAACAATTGATTGATGGGATATTTCTTGATTAATATTTTTTGTAATAAAAGTTGTTCCCTAAAATCTTCAAAGAACCAAGAAATTATGTGATGTCTTGCTCCTGTGAATCTACTTCTACACACACACGGTTCCACATACCGTGATACGCAACACATTATACAGATGCATCTATAATTGTTACATTTTGAAGCAAAACACACATTCAGTTGATATGTAATAGTACAATGCAGCTAATGAAGAATATTTGAAATAAGGATTTGTATAGCTAATGATTAGGTAGATGCAAAATGGTACCTAATAATAATAATAAGGAATCTCCATAGGTAGTTAACCCATAATTTATACACATCATTTAGCTAGGTCTTTAACTTCATTAGCATGAATCACTTTACAAACAGACGATGAAGAAATACATCATCGTGTACACGCGATTCGTGTACAGTACAGTGTACAGGAATTCCTACTTTATTACATGTTTGATGTTTGTATACAGTACAAGCGATACAGTAATAACAGTAATGAAAAAATGTTGATTTGAGAAGTTGAGATTTGAGATTTGTTAATGTTGAAGGAAATGGGAGTGGGGCATTGTGTTATTTTTATGCGATGTGTGTCACACAGGGAGTCCTCTATTGCTGGAAAGACAGTTGGATGTTGTTGGAGAGCGGAAAAGTTCTAACTGCAGCTGTCATTTGCAATTTCTGGTGTGTTGATGTTTTAGGAGAAAGTGTTACTCAAAGTTGTTTAAAAACATCAATCAGTGAGTTAATTAATTGACTCACTGATCAAAATTAATTGTTTCAAAGGAGGTAAAAATCTTAGCAGCAAAATTTTAGATCAACTAAAGCAACCGAGCCCCACCATGGGCGAAGTGAAGGCCGTCCTCCGAAGAAATCGGCCTGGAACTAAAGCGGGGGTAAGCAACATTCATTTGAAATTAATTATCTGTGTCAAGGTCTTTAAATGTTATTTAAAAATGAAGTAGGAATTGAATTATTGTATTGTAAAAATTGAAAAAAATCTTAAACTGTTGTTTGTTGTGTTTTTAGGAGTTTTGTAAATGGCCTGACGAACAATTCGAAGAGATGGACAGTACATTGGCGGTTCAGCAGTGGATACAGCAAACGATCAATAGAGATGCAAGTAACATCACGGCGATCTTGACACCCCCGGAAACTCAGGATGAAGAAGTGTGGAAATACGAGCATCTTCGACAATTTTGCATGGAATTGAACGGATTGGCAGTGAAATTGCAAAGTGAATGCTTCCCCGAAACTTGCAACCAAATGACGGCTACGGAACAGTGGATATTTCTATGTGCAGCTCACAAATCTCCTAAAGAGTGTCCAGCGATTGACTACACTAGACATACTCTCGATGGAGCAGCTTGTCTTCTTAACAGCAACAAGTATTTTCCCAGTCGGTAATTAGGACACAAGAATTTATACTTATTTCCAATTTTATTATTTATAAATGTCATGATTTTTAATTGTGGTTTTGGGGTGTGTTTTTGTGAAGGGTATCAATTAGAGAATCTTCTTTGGGAAAATTGGGTTCAGTCTGCAGACGAGTTTATCGAATATTCTCCCACGCTTACTTTCATCATAAAGTTTTATTCGATGACTTTGAAGGAAGTTCTCATCTGTGTAAAAGATTTACATGCTTTGTCATTAAATATAATTTAATGTCGAGAGATAACTTGATTGTGCCGAACATGGAGGATGGTATTGATTCCACACAAACAAAACCTAATGCAAACTCGTCAGAATCTGAAGCCTAGTTGTCAGATTTGTTCAGATTATTAGAAGCTGTGGCTAATGGTCATTTAAATGGTAATGTCAATGATTTTTGACTATCGAGTTTAATTTCTGCATGAAACCGTAATGTAAGCTATTTTGATTTTAATTTTAATTACAAAATAAAAGTAGAAACTGAACCGATCGCAATCTCTATCAAAGGGTTAATTTAGCTGCTTGTCTTACCACGTAATAATTGTAATATTGTGTGTACTAACTTACCTCCCTGCTTCGTTTGCAGATTATAAAATGTAAATGTAACCTATAAATGCATGCATACATGTATTTCATTGAATACATAGTTTGCCTTTTGTTATTACATCATGTCAATTTAATAATGAGTTCAAATAGAATCCCGACACATATTTCAGGTTCGTCTTCTTAATACCAATATAATAATAGTAATAATAATGTGTTAATGTAATAGATATTAAATATAACAAGCAAATGCAATTTAATTACCTAGTTCATTACATAAATTATAGAGCGTAGGTTAAATGCTTACATGACATGTATAATTATGAATTCCTTAAAATACCTACCTACGTTATAATATTATAAATATGAATTATACTTTATTAAGGATAATTATCTTTAGAGTTAGAAGTTGTAACATTCTCCCTTAATTTCATCATAATGTTTATTATGTGAATGAGCCTTGAGTGTATTGTACTTGTAAATAAAATACCCAATTTCTTTTATAAACTACTCGAAGTTTTTATTATAATGACAAATGACTTGATCATAAAGTGGGGTGTGTCTAAAAATTGAAACTTTGAGAATAATAGGCTTTGTGTCTGAAGTCATGCAGGCGTGAATAAAACTAACATCTCGATGTGCCCAATTCCGTGTTGAGTTTTAATGTACACTATAATTTTAAGTTAAGAGCAGTTTACAGAACATAACTTGTACCGCTAAAGAACATAATATTTGTATATAAACGGTGCAAATTAAAATGAAGGTATCACGAAGCATCGGGATCCTGCTTTAGAAAGTTCAAAAAAAATCCCTGACAATTTCCAACCGTAATAAGGAAAATTAATATACACTTTACATTACTAAATTGAAATATTGGGCATTTTTCACAACTTATTATAGTGAGTGTTAAATTGTACATATCATTTTCTCAGCTATTTACAAAATAATTATCAGTTACAATTTTTCTATGTACATACATAAGACACCTCTATATAAATGGGCCTATATAGTATTGTTCAGAATAGAATGAACAGGGGATGAAGGTGTCGACGACAATTCATCCTCCGAAGGATTTTCCACTATTCGTTTAGACTCCCTGTTCGATTTTTGATATCTGCACCACACAGGAAACAAACGTCAATTATTACTCAATTATTTACGGAACTAGTGTACTTAACATGGACCAAGCTAGCCTATACAACATGCTGTTTAGCTTAGCTAATACATACTATACTTTGTAGTATTTACATATTATATAGCTTATTAGCCTTTTAGGTGCAATTAAGTAAAAATTGTGTATAATATATTTGGCAAAACTAAAGTTACCCCGGATCGTTTTCATCCAGTCTTTCCAAAGATAAGAGTATGTGGATGATAGGAACTGATCGAGTCACGGAAAGAGCATCTAGTCCCGGAGTTAGAGGTTCCCAAATTTCTGTAGTGCTAGAGATAAGAAGAGTATTTTTTATCAAAAATGAAGTTCTGGTATTTATAACACTACTCATCATTACAAGTGGTAAAGGCGAAAAAGCAAACCTCATTTGAGTGATACGGGTAATTTGATACACAGTCTTTTTGAAGTAGTTACTTTTGATAATCTCCGCACACGTTACAGCTTTGGTACATTCTGCTCCTGCCCCTGTTACCACAATGGGTTTCCCCGGTCCAAAAGTTTTGAGGGCTTTACTCACATAGGTTTTAGCACTTTTCTCGGTACTAATATGAAATGGTGTATACGCAGGATTATCTTCAAATGGATCCGTCATAGCAGAATGACTAATAATCGGATCGGGTGCATAATGTTCTTCCAAAGCGAACTCAACCTCGATTCTGTGAGTGCAAAAATGACACAGCATTACAAACCAAGTTAAACAAACTTTAGCAATATTTAATTAAACTTAAAACACATACCAAAGAATAGAATGTTTGCAAAAATCTTAAAACGGAAAGCAAAAAATATATAATTTAGTGTTGTTTATTTACTTCATTTTTGCGCAATCCCTTTCTTCCAAGTAAACCAAGGTCTCAAGGGTCTTTTCACTCTTTCCTGTACGCTCTGTACAAGTAACAGCTGGTTTTACTATCAATCTGACTGACGAATTCAGTTTTTTGTTAAAAAGTCTCAGAATTCCATGTTGGTCAATGCCAAACTTAAATTCTTCCAACTACATCAATCAGAATCGATACCCCGTAGTCCCTTTCTATACAAATCACTAAGCCTTATCTTTGCGAGTTATTAGAAGAAAGTGCACTGGAGATTCTTTCAGCCTGGAAAAAATTGTCTGGAGAAAGTTTAAATCGTAGTCGGGGAAATCGGTGAAAGCGGATAATCGTTGTATTCGGTATTCAAAAGAAAAGATGTTAAAAAGAAAGATCTTTCTAAGCTGAAACAGAATACTTTAGCTTGAACCTTGAAGAAAGCAAACCAAACACCAAAACTCTACATCGGGATTTCGTGTGCATTTCAAGGAGCCAAACTCAAATTCTAGCAGGAAAGTTTGTTTAGAAAGCAAAATTCAATGTGGATTCACACAAGGCAATAATTAGGACACGGTCATCCTGATCCTATAAGTTAATATGGGTCACTTATTTCAAAATTTTAGTTACAAAAATTCATTCTAAATTATTAGTATCGCAAAATGATTTTTTTTCGGATCAATCGGGCTGTGTACTCCAATTTGGTGCAAAAGTGTCTATGGAAAGACACCTTTATTCAGACTCAGAAGAGACACACTTGCTCGCAACCTACTTTTCCATTTTTAGCTTATTTTAATCAGTCATTTCCGCAGAGGACAATATACAATGTCAAACAAAACTGTGAGTCACATAGGTCATGGTCCTCGCCGTCTCCCTTCTCTGTAAATCGAAGAAAGTTGGATCTCCAAAATGTTTCCATATCATCCACTGCGGCTGCAAACTTCATTTCAATTCCTGGAAGTACTCCTCCTGTCAAGAAAAAAGAGTATTCAGAAAGGCGAATACTTGGGTACTTAACTAATTCAATTAAGAAATTATCATTATCATAATTATATATAGAAACCTAACCTTGACCTTATGGTGTATGGGTGGGCTGTATGTGTATAACAATTTAATGTGTGTATAAACAATGTATATACTTGTGTATATGTATGGGGTAAAAGACGTAATAAACATAAATGCTAAGTATCTAATGTATGTATTTGTATTTTTATACATTTTAGGTACTCAATGGAACAAATGTTTGATGTTGTCGCAGATGTAGAGAAATACCAAGAGTTCCTCCCTTGGTGCGAGTCTTCCATAATAAAAACCCGTCGCAAAAGTCATTTAGTAGCTGATCTGGTTGTTGGAATAAGTCCTGTTATTGAGACCTACACTTCAAGTGTCACAATGACTAGGCCTCACCTGATAAAAGCTGAGTCAACTCAAGGAAGGCTCTTCAACCATCTGATAAATCTGTGGAAATTCAGTCCAGGTCTCAAGGGGAAGCCACAAACTTGCATCGTCGATTTCTATGTGTCCTTTGAATTCAGATCAGCCCTTACGTCTAAAGTGGCCAATGTGTTCTTCAATGAAGTTGTTCGTGCCATGGTTATCGCCTTTTACAAAGAAGCTCAAAAGCGCTATGGGCCTGAATCCATTCCTAGTCGTAAAATCAGCATTATAAGTGGGAAAGCAACCTGAAAAGGCAACATATTAATAGTCAATGAACTAAATGTATACACTAGAATGTATTGTTGTACACATAACCAAAATGTCTATTGTAGTATTAGTGCACTAATCAAACTAAAGAATGAATAGTCTCTAGAGTTTAGGAATGTATTCTGATGTCGAGTCTCACACGAATCAATAATATCAATAATGTAATGATATTAAAAAATGTCCACTATTCCTCTGGCCTGACTAATTGCACTTGTACAACACTTTAATGTTACTTTTAGTTTGCAAACGCACTTAATCGTGGGTTCGTTTCGTAATGTTATAAGTTTTCCCTACTATAATAGATTCATACTAAATTATTTACCGATGTGATTTACTGCTTGGATAGCCTAATACTAGTGCTACGTTTTGACTTTTGACTTGTATTGTATCACAAATTCTTAAACATATGTATTCTACCTACTCATAATTTATTCAGTGTAAAATACAATTGTGTGTCAATTGTAGATTTATTTAGAACAAAATAAATAATTTATTTTTAATTAATAATTAAGCAATTATCATCGAATCTTGTACAACTCAGCGAATTTTCCTTCCCAAAGAATTAAATTGTGCATTTGTTGTTTATCGGATATCGACTAACTAAGTGTATGAAATGTGATTAAGAGCGACAATAAAACTGATCTGTCTTCCGCAATCGTTAATAGTTTTTTAGTTTTGTTTGTCTACAACAGTAGGTAGTAGGTGCCTAATACAACATAATGTTTAGGGTTGCGTTATATTTTCGTATGATAATTCAGAGTGCATAATATTAATCTATGATTAGATGACTGATTAATTTATTAGCTTCGGTTTAAGTTCATAATTTTTGTTATAATATTATTTTTATTACTTGTACTGAAATTAATATAAACACATTGCATTACAGAGAACTGGGAATGTCTTTAGCAATTAATTATAAGCAGGTATAGGTACTAATGATTGGTACGATAGCAAATAGGTGTAAACTTAGTAACAATTCTTGATAGTTGGCCATAAAAATATTTAACTCAATTAAGCAGTCTCTATGAGTATTACAAAATTACTATTATTTTTAACTACAGTTTCATGTTTGTAAATGTACTCAATTTGCATGTACTTTGCATTTAAGTAAAGTAATATTTTTGTATTGTGTATGTATATTGTATATGAGAATTATTACGAATTGGTAGTTGAGATTTTGAGATCGAGACTTTTGAGACTATCCAACATACATCGCAATTGCCTACAGTACAGCAGCACAACACTAGTAATAATAGTAATCGTAATTCATTACGTTTCATATCAAATCAATCCCATGATTTGACGTTTAACATTGTTCACATGAAACACGAATTTACGAAATTATCATGTAAACATTTATGAAAAGTGGATAACAGTATTTTATCATATAATATGTACCTACCAACTACCTACTCTTAATTTAATAGGTTGGGTATCAATAAAACGAACGAATGTATATTTGCAGCTCGATATGATTATGAAGCATGTGATGATGCCAATGTCATGTCACCAATGCGGAACCAATCACCAATACTGTTTAATAAGTCTACAATGCCGATTCCCTGCTAAAAACGAACACAACCCACCACACTCAGTATGTAATAGGTAAGTTAAGTAGTAAGTGTCATCAATATCAATATGCTATTTTTTTGCAGAATCAGAACAGCATAGTGGTTTATAATCAGCTGCTATACATCGTACATTTATACTTCTTTAGTACATGAGTTTAGATACCTTTATAATCAATCCCATGATCCAAGCCTGATATCATGCAAAACTCAAAATGCGATGCTTCAGCTAATTTAACTTATTTGTTACTTACGTGTTACGTCAAGTATGAGTTCGCTGGTCTATAGTCTATACTTAAAGGCACAAAACATCATAAATTATATGTAATTTTTATGCAGTAGCACTAACATCACAATATTTGCACATTACAGTTGAAAGGGCAATATGCATCATTCATTTATAACATGTATGGTATATTATTCTTGTGTATTGTATGTGGTATAAATGACTTGCTAGTAGCAAACTGCAAACCACAAAGCTAAAATTGGCAAGCTGGAGTTTCATGTACAAATGAGTCGCACAAGCAAAGTTTGCACAGATAGTCATTATAGCTACTTACAGTGCAAACCATGAGTATATATATTAGCATATTTATGTGTAATTGAGTTGTTTAGAGTTTAGAAGACTGTCCTGCTGAGTAAAGGCATTATTATACTGTAGAAATAGGTAGTAAGTTCTTACTAACAGGGAGGTAGGTTCAACTTTAGCTACATATATTTAGGTAGAGGTACGTAGGTACTAGGTACTATAGGTACTAGGTACCTATGCTTATAATATAAATCTCATTATCTTTGTAAGTCACTTTTACATATTATACAGTCGAATTATGTGATCTGTGGTTTGCACGTTTGTAGTGCAAGTGCAATACACATAAACCGAAACTCAATTCTATTGTATGACTTGTGTGTGTATTTCACTACAAGTTTACAAGTACAAATCTCAAGGTATCTTTACAGTGCAGTGTTTACAGGGAAGATGTAAACAAAAAGGGAGCCAAAAGAAAGACATGTTTAAACTATAAGTCATCACATAGAAGTGTAACACAACAGAATATAAAGTTGTGCAAATAAACACTCGTATTTCTTTTGCTACCTCACGAGGTTCAGTTTCAGTCGTTCAGTCAGTGTACCCTTAAGTGTACATGTACTTGATGATAATCAGTTGAAGATTCAAGAAAATTAGGATTTAATTCTGTTTAAAGGTTTTGCTGTGTACTTACGGTAGGGAAGTCTTTTGTGAAGTAAACAAATTCTGGGTCAGTGTAAGTAAAGGACTTTAGTTTTTGTAAGCATTTTACAAACAAACAACAAAACAAACTTGAGACAGGAAACAAATTGTTGTTTTATGCAAAACTAATTTTTTATTCAACTAAAGAGATGTTAATAGCCATAATTAACTTTTCTAGGAGATCCCTGTCAGGTGTTTTTGCTTAAACTTGGATAGTGAAGCTGAAGGCTTCTAACAGTAGTATGGTAAATATTTTTAAGGATTATTGCTTTATTTATTATACTCTTTTGTATTGATACACTCTTCTCATCATAATTGGATTAAAAATATATTTAAGTTGAAAGCTTTCTTTTTTCAGGTAAGAGAATGAATACTTCATTGTCTAGCAAAATTGAAAGTCAACAAAGTGTGGACAATTCTGATCCCGAAATTAATCAATCTGAAGATGAGGAAGTTCTTTTGCCACGAAACCTGGAGACATCTAAGCAAAGCATTTTGGGACGGGTAAAAATATCATAAATACAAAAACAGAACAATTTTAATGTGTAAATGTAATGTAAATAATGTCATGTACGTTTTGATTTGATATTATTTGTATAGGTAAGAACGTGCAGCAATGTCACAGTTATTGAATGGAGTTTCATAATCGTAACCGCGATTGCCATCGGAGTTGGAGTAGGATTTTCGATCTTTAGGCTGTTGACTGTACCAGGAAATACGGACCAATATATTGTTATAATTCTAGTCACCATAAACTTAAGTAAGGTTAAATGTATTAAGATGTTATTCTTTTGATTTTTATCGCTGCATACCTATGCTTTTTATTTATCGTATTATTTATCCCGACTTTTTCAGTGTTTGCCACATTCTACTTATTCCATGGAATTTTTCAAGAACAGCCATTTGAAATCCTCATGCTTATTTTTACCACAATTCTCATGTGGATATTAGTTACCATGAACTATGCTTCTGAGGAAACAGAATCTGATAATATTAAGCTGGTAGGTTTTTAATTCTCTGAAAAAATATTAGTATTTTCTCAATGATGTCTAACGATTAATTGTAATATGTATAATAAAATACTTTTCAGATTCGTTTTTTGGTATCTACTATACTGAGTCTTCCAAACGTCATATTGGCTGGCATTGTTGGATGGGGATTTTGGTCGTCTGGAAATTTAGTTTTCAAAACTGTTGGAGGTGAAATAAAACTTCAGAGAATGTGTCGAATGCTATTTTTTGGATACAGCTTGCTGGTTTTCGATGCTCAGGCTGCAATTTCGTGTTTAATTCTTGTACTGGAACACGGGCTTACTGAAATGAGTCAAGAAGAGATAGTCGTAGTTGTTAGTGGAACAGTTTTTATAGGATTGTGGTTAGCAATTGGCTTTATGTCGGTGAGTTCTCAGGTCTATTATTCAACATTTAATTTCCATTGAACTTAAAATTGTCATAATTGTATTATAGATGAGAACTGAGAATATTAGATTGACTTGGTTATTCGCTATTACTAGCGTGATACAGCCAGCGTATGTTGTATACCTTTTTGTAAAGGTAAGTTGTTTGGAACTACTTATAAATCTGTAAAATCTGTAATTATTTGTTTAATGTGAGCAAGTCCCCTGATAATTTTTGTTTGGATTTGAAAACGTAAATGTGCAGAGTTTGGAGCAAATAAATGGAAGCTACTCACTCAGAACTCAAAGTGCATTTTTAGCAGAAGGAGTTTTGGTTGTTGCTCATTTCAGTCTTTTAGCAACACTTCCTACAATTTCATTTAATTATGGACACGGTCTCCGGGGGAAAAGTAAGTGACAAAAATTCAATATTGCTTTAGTATTTTAAGTATTGTTAATGTAAGTTTAGTTTTTAAAAGTGGACCATTTTCTGTATTGCGTCTTTATGATCAGTATATAAATAAATTACTAGGATTAAAATTAAATATTGTAAACCTGTTTCTTGTATAGTTTACGGAGAATCTACACCTGAAGGATCTCCTTTACCTAGCTCATCAAGGAGAGTAATAATGAATGATGATGACATGGAACCACTAATCGAACCAACAACTTCGCGGCAAAACTACCAATCTACTGTTGAGGCTATTGTCACGGTGCATTAAATGTGCGAATGTATGTAAGCTGCAACAATATTGTGACCAGTCTCGGACCTTAGGATATGCTCGGAGGCCTGATTGATACAGATAATATGACCTTGTGATACAGTTACAGATACTAGCATAATTATTTTAGCGTTAGTAATTAGCAAAAAAAGTTTAAATAACATTCATCTCTTTACTTATTTTCTGCAAATAACACTATAATAGAAGAAAATATATATAGTATTCACCTTCATGCATAAATTAAGAATGTTCCTAATTTTTTGTTGCAAGTCACAAATGCTAATTATAAATAAGTACAAGTACAGCTATTATTTGCAGTAAGTGTAAAGTAATTGAAGAAGTTATTAATACATTGAGTATTAACTTATTCCGAAGAAAACTAAGTTTGTCAACTAATGTAATTTGAAGTTATAAATTTTACTGCTTTGAGTTACACTGTCTATAAAAATAACTATATATTTGTATGTATGCATACTATAAGCAACCACTTAATAAATGTATCGCATGAATTTCAGAAGAAAAAAGGAAAAGTTAAACTACATTAATTTAACGATCTGGTTTGTATTTAACTATTGTTTTGTATTTAGCTTTGATATCAAAAATTGTTATTAAATCATAATATTATTATTGCCTGTTATGAGTTAAGTATAATAACACCTATATAAAATGTGTTATGTTTAGTTAGTTGTAATTCTAATAAATTGCCTATTCCCAAATTGTGTCAAATATACTGTAATAATTAGCGCTAACGATTTAGCATTAGAATTAGTTATAAAGCTTAATAATTTTGTAACTCGATATTGAAATATGAGCTGAGCGAAAATTATTTGTAAATATGTACACATAATAGTATTGTGTTAAAAATTGCAACTAACAATAAGTATGCGCATTATAATGATTTTATCCTAATTGGGTATGATATATTGAATTGCAATAAAGTTTGTTAATTTAACCTCAATGAGAACTACGTAGCTTTGGTTTGTTTTTAGTCTGTTGATACACATAGACTTAATAAAATATTTTTGCAGTATATAATTCTATGTGATTGAAAGTTTATTTTGCAAAAGAGTACAAATTGCGCATTGAAATGAAGCATTAATACATGCATATTATGCTGTTAAGGCAATTTGAGTATAGTTTTAAAGTGTTTGTATCAACAGGCTTTTGGAACACTCGACAATTCAATCCTCTATTGTCATAATTGCTACACTATTTACACTTCCTAACTTTGGTCGTATTTACTTGACGAGGTCAAATCATAGGGTCAATCGATACTACACGAACACATTATTTACTAAGGTTGATTTATCAGAATACATGCCATACCTACCTATACAGTTCAATAAAACAATCACAATTTAGTTATTATTACCTTTACTTGTCTGTTATCTTATCGAATGAAAACGAAAATTCGGTCTTCGTATCAATAATTTTCCATTGATCGGATCTTTTATGCCTTTGTTAAATGAGAATCTGACTATTTTTTGTCATAATAGGTTTGTTACTTATAATATGGACATACCTTTAGAAAGTATGATTTAACATAGCAGTTTACTCATTCTAAATGATTTATAGCCCTGCTTGGACATCTAAGGTATTACAGCTAATGATATACAGCTGGAGCATTTATTTCAGTTGTACTCACATGAGAAAGATAATACATAATCTCTGTTTTCCTGGAATAATATGAGTCATGTCATAAAACTAAAATTAGTGTTTACGAAGTACAGAATAAATGCATCACTATTTTATTACATACATAATAATACGGGATTCCATGTAGATAGTGTTCATACAAGTATAGTTTTGTAAACACACATGACACATTCCATAACAATGTGCGATAGCACACATAACGTTTATCATGCAAATCAAAACTAAACACAGACACAGCTACTATAGAATAGAAATTCGTATCTCCATGTAATTATTAGTACGAGTACCTAATGCCTACACGTAGCTAATAGGTACTATCTGTTAAGTGTTTAAGGATTGTTTGTAACTAAGAATTTTTATTTTTACGAGCAAAATGGGTTTAAAACAAAAAATTGTAATCCTAAACCATCTTAGTGTGTGAACTGAAGAAAAAGGATAGCATCACAGCATAATTATATAGCGTCATGCTGGTTTCCTACATTATAAGCTCATCACCAACTTAAGAACAGTATGGCTCGTTTTTATATATAGAATTCATGCTGATGATTACATTAAGACATGTCAATGCATAAGGGGTTTGTTGTGGCAGCAGCCGTTAAATGCGCACTTTATCCCTTGGTGGTAGGCAACTTTCTTTGTTACACTGTACATCTAGGTACATGTGAATGTGTGGTGTGGTGTGTCTATTCTGTCTACGTGCATTTCTCGCTTCCGTACTTGAACCATCATCAACATCAAACCATCATTCTACTAGTACATACACTATCATACACACTCTGAAGTTCTGAGTATCCTTCCCATGTAAAATACTAGTAAATAGATTGAAGTCACTAACCGAACTACTTGCATTGCACTCATTGCATTCACTACAACTACTTTATTGTGCTATAATACAATGTTTATGTGTGTACTACATATAGCTGTGTATACTACTGCAAGCTTGTACACATGTATGTTCAACTTTGTTATGCCTTAGCTTTAGCTTACCAAATAAAGCTACGTTAATCTTTTCATATGAAACATACAACGTGAGTAGACAAGCTCCTGTGTTTCTTTGTGGGTTGCTTTTGCTTCGTTACTTTTGGTGGAAAAGTTGTGTAGTAGCTGCTCGTATTTAGGCTAGGTATGTATCATTCATTTCTTTTCAACTCCTGTTTACGTGACTGATTTTGTTGTTGTAGCCGAAATACGTATTTATACCTACGTTGTTGTCCAAATGAAACTACAAACACCTTCGTAAAAATTAACCAGTAAATACTAGTAGTGCTTCACACAAATATTGTTTGCCTTATCTCAAGCAGCTTATTGAAGAATACCCGATTCTTATAAGTACCTACGTACTACGTATGTATATCAGTGTGCATAGCATAGATACTAGGCTACAATAAATGTGTACAATTGATAACGTACTGGTGTATCTGCATACTACAGATATTCCGCTGTTAAGTTATCCCCTTAACAGTCATTCGACGAATTCAATAGCTTACAGTGTTTCAGAATGAAATCATCTGACAATGAGTATACCTACTCTATAGCCACAAGTTAAGTACCTAAGTAAACGTGACGACACTTTTAGGTACTATTATATATACGCACATACAAACAGTAGTGTAGTGTATAGTGTTTAATTCCTAGTATAAATCCTGTGGAGCAAATACTTTAGTTTAGTTCGTGTGTGAATGCTTATAGGAAAGGTTTTATAAATTTATTGTGCCATACATCTAGATACGACGAACATCACACTATCATCATATGAGAGAGTCAGCCGTTCAAACTGTTAAGTAAAGGAAGAGCAGTGTAAGCAATCCGCTATTATGGAGGCAAAAGAAAAGTGCAGTTCCTCTTTAGGTCGTAGTTCTATATGTGTTTATTATTAATTAAGTATTTACATACTCTACGATAACTAGTCAGTAAACAGAACCGTAGTATTTTGTTCTGTGCAAGTGAATTATATTTTAAGCAAATCAAAATTTGTATTTGTTATGTAGGAAGTGACAAATTACATAATTTAGAATGAGATTTTTAGTACACGAATTCATAATGCAATAGTTTTATTGTTGCATTGCAACAGAGTTGACTGCATAACATTTTAGAGCATTGAGATAACCACAATTGGTGTATAATAATCATTGTAGTGTAACACACTTGTGATTTTATAATATACTGCGACTTCACCTAGGGTATTTTTGAAAGTGAATGAAGCAACAGTCGTGTTTCCGTTTTTGGTGATTGACTCGTGAAAGTGTGCAGAACAGAAAAAGTGTGATATATTAAAGTGGTGTAAAGTAGAGTTAAATTATAGAGGACACGAACACGATCGATACAATGCATCATGGGCTCATCGACACAACAAGCTTTGATACGATTGGAATACGTGCATTATTTATTGCCTTGTTGTACAACCTGATTTGCCTAAATGATGTCCACACAACGAGAACATAAGAAACATTTTGCACTTGAACTAATCTTGAACCTTTAAGTAGCAATGTATTATAATTATAACAAACTACACTATACCCACCACCACAAGTGATACACATTTCTCAACAAGAAAACATATACGTAAGTTGTTGTATTGCATAGTTAGCCATAAATTGCTCTCTTTCCTTGTTATAGTCTACACTATGTACAATGTACATGTAAGTACGAATACGAATACATGCATGCTATGCCAATATGCATATATGTATGTAGTGTGTTGATTGCTGTTTGTTAGTGAATGCATGAGATGAGACTCTCATGCTAACAGTCACGTAACTCTTTCAACAAAGACGTAAATTCTGGTACCATGTGCCAATGCTGTAGCGTATACAGGTACTTTGTATTTGTACGTGTAGTGAAGTGAAGCACATAATTTGAGACTTAAACGTACATTAACTATACACTCTCACTCACTTCTTTATTATCCATGGCATTAATTTATTTTTAATCTATTGTATTGCAATTGCAATTATTTTACATTTTTACTATTTGCATTTTGCACATAACCTAACATTGCAATAGAATTAGTAGTCAAAAGTCTCAACTTTGTTCTTTGTTTACACTACATATTCGTATTCGTATTCATTCTGTGCAATTTCCCACATTTTTATTCATCTTTCCGTAAGTATTTTGCTCATTTTAATTACTAATACAACAGAGTGTTAGTTTGCAGTTTTCGCATTTTTAAAGTATTCTATAGTTTTTTATGCATTTTGGAAAATTTCCTTATTGTTGAAAATGATTCGGGAAGGAATGTGATGGAACTTTAATATTTTTACAAGTAAGTTCTACGTAATATAGGTACATATTTACGAATGCGTTTTTCCCAGTATTACTGGTTTTTCAATCATGCATTTCATAAGATTGAATTAATATAATATTTTACCTATGTAAATTACTATTTATTTACCCACTGGGCTATCGTCGATGCTACTGTACTATACTAGATGCAGCAGACACAGACTAGACATAGGTGAACCAATCTAGTATTTGTTATTATCGTTTAGAGTGCTTTGTAGCATATCAATAAGTAGGTATTCAAAGATTTCACTTAGACTTTTATCTGTTTGATAGTACACGGGACGGCTACCTTTAGTTTTCTCATACATACATAGAATACATACGTACACGTGTTAAAAGTCATTGGCTAATGAAGGTACTTTTCTAGCCGTGTAATATCATCTTAGACATTCAACTCTTACTCTTCTTTGTGGCAGTAGCTTATATCAAATATTGGCAGCTATCTCACGGGATTAAATGTTTTGTGACTTTGACTTTTGTACATAACATAAAATGATACTACACATTTATTCTGCATGCTTGAGACTAATGTAAAGTCTTGAGGCTATCTGTTCATCATTTTTGTTCTTAGCTGAAGACAACTAAAGATTATATCAATGCAAGAAGGATAGGATTAGCCGAGCATACCTGCTAAGTTGTAGAAAGTTACTATCATTATTATAACTATATAGTTCAAACTTTGAAGCTTTTATAGCTTCAAAGTTCACAGAATATGACGAAGTACTACATGTTAATGTAACACAGACGTTTATACTTCAGTTTCTCATAACATTAAAGCTAGCTTGAATTATACTACAGAGTATACTTTCATGGAAATCCTTTGTACATAGAATCCAGCAATCCAGTCTTGCGTTACTAACCTATCATCATAAAGCTCTTGGAGCAAAGCAAAAATGACATGAGTATTGTTGGTTGAATGTATTATGTTAACATCAGTCAGTACCGAGTACTAAGTAAACAAATCATTGGTACTAGGTATACGTATAATGTGCTAAAAACTTAGGTAAGAAATAATATAATCCTGAAATTCTTTATCCATGACTATTACTAACATAAAGTTACTCTTCAGTTGTACTGTGCATTACTATAAGCTAATAGCATTAAGCATTAGATTTGGTCTATGAGGATTCCAGGAAGGCATTGCATTTCAAAAAATAATGATTCATAATTTTTCTGTTATTTGCAACGCATGGATGTTTATATAGAAGTTATTTAATATTCATACCACCAAACCATCACTACTATTCACTACAAAGGAAAACTTCATTAATATTATTGCATTGCATGCTTGCACTTAAAGCAAATACGTTAATAATAGTAACTACCACGAACAGACATAAAAATCTAGTACCACCACATCTATTAGGTATAATGTTTATTTTGATGTGCCTAATTCTTATTGTAATCATGCAGTGATGCAACTCAGAAAATATTAGGTTAAGTGCTTCATAAAGCCATAATAATAGAACCACACTAAGGTTGTTTTATATAGAGTTCATCATGCAGTCCACAGTTTGTTATCAAACAGACTTTATCTCGCTGTGTAAGTCTGGAAGTTTTTGCGGATTTGATTCATGTTAGTGTAGATCAACTATTCTAAGTAGTTTGTAAGAGCAAGTTTCAGTGATGGTTCTGTAGAGTGAATGAATCAACTTTGCATATTATTGGAAGTAGTTTTCATACTCATATAAACTATAGGGTATTTCTTACTATGTGTATACGTAGTACTACTGGAAACTGGGGTAGGTAAATGAATGTTTTAATTGATTCAAGTTTGAGTTCATGTATAAATCAGTCTCTAAGTAAACAGACGTGGTTTTAATGGAGTTTGTAGATTGCGAAATACAATTAAATGGATATATCCTTCTCGTGTTTTTATTCGAATGAATATTACATGTAAGCGTAGTATGTAGATGTGTTTTATGACAAGAGATGTTGTATATAAATTTAAGTACCACTGTACTAGTCTCATTCAATTAATCTCATCTTCTAATATATCTTTCTTAAGTTACAGTTTGTCATGGATTACCGAAATGATATAATTTCCTCAGTTTGTATATAATATGCTAATCAGTTCAATCATCAATCAGCTAGTTAGTTTAGTTAGGCATTTGGCATTTCATTTACTTGAGTGTACTTGATTTGATTACTGTATCAATATTCAATACCAGTCCTTTACCGTTTATGCATGTAATAAAATGTGTTTTATGTGATACTTTGATCTAATTTCTATGCGAGACTTTTATTAGTAAGCCATAGCCCAATATGATTGCTATATATATAGCGTGTATCACTCAAAGTGATATCATACCTTCCGTCAATATGAAGATATCCTTCACATTATAGTAATTAGTAGGTGTAGGTACTGTCTCATACATTTTTCAAGTTGTAGTTATCTTTTTATGTTTCTCATGGGTCCACTTTGATGGTTCGTAGTTCACTTTATTTGCATTTGGCATTAGGTATATACGGTATACTCAAAACTCAAATGATTATAAATACAAAGTGTCTACAGATACTCCTGACCATTTACATTTCTGAATTTTGACGCAAGTTCCAAGTCAGAAGAATGTGCAACATTTCTCCATGAAAGATACTTACATTAGTATACTACTAGTACAAGTCTCTAATTGAATTAAAAGTAACAAATCTTGTTTGCTGAATATTGCGTCTGCTTAAGACTAACTAAGACTAAACTGCAATTAGAGGCAGAACAAGGGCAAATGTCATGGGTCTCGTAGGTATTAGGAGAGTAAGGTTAATTAAGTAATATTATTACATTTTTCACTGGAATCTGTCTTTTAAAGACTACATATTTTATATAATATTATTATTCTTTCTAGGGTGTTCTGTACGTGATAACGATAAGGAGCAGGTGAAGGTCTCAGAATCGCGTGAACGAACCATCATCGTATATCATCGGGAATTACAATCGTGTGCTATTGCCGTTAATCTGTAAATAATGATTCTTCATGTACAATGACACCACAATACTTTCACACCGAAACAAAAGTGAGAAAAAGTTGACTGACAAAGTATTACACCAGAGTCTTCTCCAGTCACCAGTGGTGGCAAAATTATTTGCGATTGATCTTTTGTAGGATTTTTTCGCCTTCGCCGTTTCGCGATCTCGATTATTTTAGCAGGTAATTAGCATATTGCTTGATATAAGCTTATAACTACAACACCTTAATTTTTTGGATTACATTCATGAGTTTTGTTGTTTGCTGTGCATAATGATAAAAGTAATTAAATCTACAAGTGTTTTCATTGTATACTATCTACATATTATATGAATGTGTATTAATGATTCTTATTTTTTCCTAGGTCCATCTTTAACACAAATATCCCATCTGTTTCGAATTGGATGATCCGTAGCATTGAATTTATCGTATAACCTCAAGCAAGTGTCTCACCTTGTTACCTTGCTGCCAATCTTCAGGAAAAGTCGAACAAGGACTTGCAATATCCAGATTAGCCATAACATGGACAACGAATGTCATTCTGACTCAGATTGTGG
Organism: Pogonognathellus longicornis; assembly: GCA_034694085.1. Classification (NCBI taxonomy): domain Eukaryota; kingdom Metazoa; phylum Arthropoda; class Collembola; order Entomobryomorpha; family Tomoceridae; genus Pogonognathellus; species Pogonognathellus longicornis. The sequence goes on from JAQFYB010000091.1 coordinate 27,467, forward strand.
CGAATCATATACTGTCGTCAGTTCTGTATCTCTGATTTCTATAATCGATGATAAGGTAATAATGTTTAATCAACATTTTAATTGTTAACTTCACTTCATTTAACACTTTTTATCAATTTAAAAAGTAGTGATTTGTAATACAAGTAGTGATTATTTGTTTGTGAATTGTGATTATAATTGTGATAATTATTACTTTCATGTTTTAGGAAAGGAAAACATGTTTCGACTTACGTGCCAAGGAATGGAGTCACCTCCTTATCTCTCTCATCAACAATTTCGCACACATTGCTTTCGCTGTTTATTTAATGTCGTGCTACTCAGCTAGTTCAAGTCATTATGTAGTTTCTACAATTCATCTAATTAAATTATGTACGTGACCAAAAAGATTTATCCAAATTATTAAGAAATGCTTGTTTGGATGAAGTATAATATGTTGCGAAATGTTTGAAGTCATTTGTTGTATTTTTTGTTTGCAGTTTTCGTTACATTTTTCCTGTTTCATGGGCTTTTTAAAGAACAACCATTTCAAATTTTTATGCAAGTTGTCACCGTTGCAATTTCTTGGGTTCTGGATCTAATATACTTTTTAGCCTTCGACGATGCCCCTTATGAATCTAATGGAGTTGAAAACAGTGCTACCCTAATAATTTTTGTAAGAATTTCTACACAATTTTCGGGCAAATTACAGATACATGTATATGTCAGATTATATCATGTCATGTCATATATGACATGCAGATAAACATATATTTGCCCTAACACGTTTTAAAGATTGTTAATTGTTTCTTACTAATAGAAATCATAATTATGGTTTATTTTATTGTGTATTTAGATTTGCTTCATCGCATCCACTGTAATCAGTGTCTTAAACATAATAACTGGACTGATGGTGGCATGGCAGTATCACTCAATGGAAAAAGCAATTTTCGTTACTGTCGGCACAAACTTGAGCCGTGTTCAAATATTTCGAAACTTATTCTTTGGGTTCAGCTTGCTGTTTTTGGATCTCGAAACAAATCTTCTTGCTTTGTTCCTGTTTATGCGGAATGGCTATGTCGCAATTCTACTCCAAGAAATACTTGTAATTTGTCTCGGCGCTGCTGTTCTTACAGTTTGGCTCATTATTGGCTACAAAGCTGTAATTACCAATTATTTTGTACATTTGATCACAGATAATACGATACTTAAAGTATAATTAAGATATAATATATTGCATTCGATTTGTCTCTGATTTCAGATTCGTAATGAAAACCAAACACTTACATGGATATTTTGCGGAGTCAGTTTGGCTCAACCTGTTTACATCATTGGACTTTTTATAAGGGTAAGATATTAATTAAACTTTTCTCACACATTGTAGTAATTAATCATTAATTATGTTCTATAGGTCACTCCATTTCCTTAATCTCCTTAGCAGATCTCACATTGATTTTTATTAGATCCGTGAATTTTTTTATCCAATATGGTATAATTTTATTTCCCCGTTGTTGTTTAGAATTTGATGTTTTGGAAATCAAGCGATAATGTTCTGACTTGGAGCACATTTTTCATATGCGTCCTGTCACTTGCGGTCCATTTGAGTCTATTGGCCGTTTTGGTTTCTATACAGCACAGCTATGGCAAAGGCTATGGGGACGTTTTAGGTTTGTTTACCCGCTTAGTTTTTATAAAGATATAAAACTTACTATACATATTGATTTTAACGAATTTGTTTACAATTTGTAGTAAATGGAGTTCACCATTCTGTTAAAAACAGCGAAGAATATGAAGATCTGAGGAGGACATTGTTTCATCCCGTTTATCCCAGTCGTGCACAATGTCGACATACAGGAGGAGGGACAGGCTCCAATTTTGTTACCATTCAAGCTGATGTTTATTAACGTAGCTTGATTCACTAAAAACAATGTGCCTTAAAATAATCAATTCAATAACTTTCTGTGTATCTAATTTAATGCATTTATTTTTTGTAGACTTGTTTTAGTAATAAGAATATAAAGTGTTAGTGAATGTACTAACTGTATAAACGAAGCAACTTATCAGGAATACGTGAGACGTGATCATTTAAATTGTACCAATACCTCGCAAGCCTCTGATATAAATTATGCGAAACTATATACAAAAGCCGAAATTCGAAATGTATCTACGTACTATTGTATACTGTAACACCTACCCATGAGACTACCTACTTTAAAGGTATAATTACAAATGCCTGTTTTGTGTATTAAACACTGAGAATGTTTCAATTAGTTGAGATTATAGAATACTTGCAATATTACAAATTGCTTACAAAATATTAGTATACCTACCTAGGTTGTTTAATGCTCATTGAATAAGTTCCTTATTATGTTGTAGAATTGCTATGTGGTGTACAGTGGTAATTACCATTACAAGAAATAGGCAATTACGGACAAAAATAAAATATGAATGTGCTAATTGCAATAGATAATAGTTATTACCTAAACCATCTAATATTTTAAAAAGTTTTTACAATCGTACGTATTAATAAAGGAGTGTGAAATAAACCATTTAATAATTTACGACTTTTGCTCTGATGATTTTTGGCAACAAAACACGTTTTTACCTCATAACAGCGGAAAAGACATGAAAATATTTATCTGGTCATGAATATGCAAACTAATATCGACGAAGCAACGAAACGAACATCATGGATAACATAATATAACAATGCTTGAAAGTGAATTATCATGTTATCATAGTTAACATAAGATAGCATTGTAAAGTAAGTTTCTCCTGTAAGACTAATCTCTCAGTTTCCTATTCTTGTTCAAAAGCATGTCAATTGGTTATATATACATACATAATACATACATCCAAGAATCAGAAAAATAGAAGGAACCTGTTTTTTGCCCACATCATGTTATATGAATCATACTACACATTCATTCTAATCAAACAGCCAGTAGGTACAGTAAATTGCACTGTGCAACAACTTAACAATGTAAATCTCATAATAGTCATACGTATTTAGGTACCAATGTACATTTACGTGAAAGACATGGGAAGAGGATTGCTAGAGGAAGCAACGCGATTAACATTTTGCAGGAGGTACAAAATACATTATTGCATGTGCATACACATACAGTAATAAATACATACAGAATACTGCCTTAGTACCTATGAACCTATATGGTGTAACACGAGTGAAACACAAGCATGGGATACGATTCATACGATACAACAACAATAATCAAATGAAAATTGAATACACCTGTGTTAAATGGCTGCACAAGTAAAGAAACTGTGTGACAGAGGAATGACTGCATAATAATAATAGCTGCAATTTGCTTAAGTAGCCGACAGCTTTATAAACGTCTTGTTAGCTTTTAAGATTATATAATCAAGAACGTTTCCTTGTTTTCATTTCAATTGTTTACTTTGTGTGCGTATGCAACCATCCTCCGTCTCTGACAGTCATTCTCATACTCATTGCCCTCAAACTCTCTTCAACTTGTGTGTGCTTCAAACTTCTGGCTGTGTTTTGACTTTTGACTTGTTGGTGGAAATTCTGCAAATTATTCAATTTTTAGTACACATTGTTTTAAGTAGCCCAATTCACTATGAGGGATCACAGTGTTAAAATCAAAACTAGTTTTGAAAGAAATTCCAGAAGAGCTAAGTTAGGGATTTTGTTTGTAACATTCTGTTTTTCTCAAGTAAAGAGTGTAAGTGCGGGTTCATTCTACCAAAGGGGGCTACCAGATACACGCAATTCTAATGCGGAGTTTCTTTTCTCACCAATTCAACGTAAGGTTCCAGTTGATGTGATTCATTTACAGTTTACTTCGTGAATTATATTTCATTTTCTGTATCTTTAACTATTTCTATGTCATCAACTTGATTTTCTTTTAAAAATTACCTAATAGCTCTTCCCGTTCGAGAATTATTATCAAATCACAGAGTAAGTTCATTAAGGAATGGAAACAAAGTAATTCCTGGTGCTAAATTGGATGTTCTCTTTGTGGACTTAAACGATATCGACAAAAGCGAAACGAGACGACCAATCGTTTCTTCAAGAGCAACAAATTATCCATCTCGCTTGAACTCTGTGCAGTATAACAGACCGAGACAACAGTTTCGACAACAATCTTATGCTAGAAATACTAAACAACCTGAACTAAACGAGAATTTGTTTGAAATCGAAAGAGTGCCTGTATCAGAAATACAAGATATATTAAACTTATTACCGAATATTGAGACTCAAATTGAAAAATTGAACAGACAAGAGAGAACAAGAGTTTCTACACATAATTCTAGTAATAATCGTACTAATAACAATAACAATAATTATGGAGGTTATTCAGGAAATAGGAAAAGAGCGAGCAGACAACCATTTACAAACAGAATGCTAACTAAACGCACAAACGCAAGTTTAATGAGAAATAATAACAGCGTAAGAAATACCGTAAGAACAAGAGAAGGAACCGTAGTGTACAATTAGAGTAGCTAGGTAGTAGGTAGGAAATTAGTATTGTATGTAAAACTGCAAACTTAGAATTATGAGTTAAAATCTCAAAATGAAATGAGACTCAGCCTACCAAATGACGAGGTAGAGCCTAATTACACGTATGTTATAATAGTAGGCTTGTTTTACTATTATTTTATACTTTCTTGTATTCCTAATGAATTTAAGTGCTTGTAAAGTACGTGTTACACAAATACTTTGTATATAGAGGTGCAGGTACAGCTACAACGGTGTAGGTTTACCTTGTACAGTATCTTTTATATTTTATCACTGTTGTATATGTAAATTTACGTTAAGTAATACGTTATGAAGTATGAAATCAGTGTGGAAAAGGAAAGGAAGAGGATGTTGACTCATTTGAAAGTTAGGATATTGATTTTTGTGTTTCCGTTTTATCACCTTCAACTGCAATTGTGACTGGCCATATTTCACGCATTTACCACTTCATTGTTACTATCTTTTATGAGTGTTATGAGAATATAGCTCTGTAGTGTGTCTCCATTGTCAGATACAAATGTTTATGCAGTACAGTATTAAAAGTATGATATTACCTACTGTTATACCACTTTCCTATACCATAAAATGATATGTTACATACAACTACAACCAAATAAGCAATAATCTCATATAGTCATGTCCTCTGTCACATCAATTTTTATGCAAATGTGTGTAGTGTAAGTGTAATGAATGTTTCTGTTTGTATAATATGACTGGGATATTTAGTTCGATTATGTACGCAAGCAAATTTAACACTTGCAGGTGAATGCCTGTTATTGTATAGCCAAATAAGGTGTAGTACATAAATAAAATGATGTCATCTCTGGCAGGCTCTCTTAACACAACAACATTGTACGGGGAGCAAATTTATTTTCAGCTACAGGCAATAAATTATTAACCAACAGTGTATTTCACTAACACACCTGTATATAATAATTGGTTGCGCAAAACATCAATTTACTTTTAGCATATAGTTTAGTCATCAAATTAAATGTAAACACGCTGGCGGACTATAGGGATGACAGAACTCAGATTAGATTCTCCGTTGACTCATTTACAAATAGAACAACCAGAAACGATTAGATAACATAGGCATACATTTTGAGTATATTTACACTGCAACGGTTATTCGATCTACTACTGTCTAAATGGGTGCAAAATTAAAACAATTGGTCTATTTGTATGTTATGGGAGCTTTTAAAAAACCGGTGATTCACTATTTCTATATTAATTGCTCCATATAACAATTACCGTGTCTTGTACAAACGAACTGGCAGGAGCAAAATCTAATTAGAATTTTGTACAGTACAATTTACAATGGTGAAAAATTCGGCTATAGGAATTAAGGATTTAAATTATCTTTAATGTTTTTGCACATGCAGAGAATTTCTTTAATTAATTGCATGTGATTTCACGAACTCTTTGAACCTGAACAAACATTTACAGTACAACTTTATTAGATATTTCATAGTAGTGAGAATCCATAGTAGGGAAAATCACTTATACTTAGCTGTCATTGCTATGAGTGCTGATAAAAGTAAAGAAAATTGGGGCTCATCAGTTCTTCGCACAAGAGTTTCTAGAGAACCCTATCTTCTAGACAAGGTATAAGTTTCTAAAAGAAATCAAAATGCATTAATTCATACAAACTCATATGATAAAACAATTCAGATCTTTAATGGCAATTATTTCCAAAACAGTTATTAGCTATCATGGGAATTGTCGCTGTCCCTTAACACATATTCACATGTAATTTATCATTGTAGAAAACAACTGCAGATATCAAATACTGGGAATGGGCTTTAATTATATTCTCGCTTATTTTCATTGTTACCAATATTGGATTCTGCATCTTCCACATAGTACTAGGAAAATATGTTTTTCCCACTCTGCTGATAATCAATAACTGTAAGACAACTTAAGATTCTTATCATATTTTCTACATTCTACTTGTTCTTAAAGAAGTTGACTGTATTCAACTGCAACTAAAGCATTTGTTCAAATATTTAATTGAAATATTAAATGAATTTAGGTTTCGGAGTTTATTTCTTATTCAATGGAGTGCTTAAAGAACTTCCGTTTCAAGTGTTCATGCAATTACTTACAAAGACTCTTTTGTGGATATTGGACTTACTTTATTTCCTTGCTCTTCCTGACAAAGAGAAGGAAGAAGCTATACCTGGTGAAATAGAAGAAGAATCCACTGAAGATATGGTTAAAAAGGTACACTGTAGAAAATGTTAGATTTTTTTTGTAACAGCGATTTCTCAGAAGTCTCACACTAAACAGGAACAGTAATAATAATTATTATTTCTAATCACAAAATTACGAGTTGTGTTCAATTTTATTGCAGATACGATTTTACGTTTCATCATCTCTGCTCGGTCTCAATTTGCCTATAGCTCTGTTTGTCATATGGAAATACACGAAGACAAATGCAACGGTGTTCCGAGCTGTTGGAACTGAACCAAGATACGTGAAATTGTACAAACAGCAAAGTTTAGGTCGCAGTCTATTAGCATTTGATGCCAATGTGGCTCTTCTCTTAGTTTTCCTTATTGGATACAAATTAGTGAAGTACGATTCAGCCAAGGATCGTCTTCCTATGGATGCTATGGTTCTACTTCCTGTCGGACTCGTTTTCGTATCAGCGTGGGTCTTGCTGGGGCACATTGCAGTTAGTTGTTATCAACACATATTTAATAGACATAATTACTTCATACTTCATTAAACAAGATGTGATTATTGACTTTTAATTGTTGGCTCTTCGTATATTATATAAGTAATTTATGTACATAATTGACACATATTACCACAGATGAAAAGAGAGAGCCGCATGCTCACATACATTTTTTATGTAGCCAGTCATCTACAACCAATTTATGTGATCTATCTTTGTATTGCGATCCCTTCCGTGGTAAGTTCTAAGTAATGTTTTATGAAAATATCGGTTGAGAATGGTTGAGAATCTATTACTCAAGGTGTTAAAAGATCATTTGTTTTTAAATACAGGTAAGAAGAGGATCCTTGCTTTATATTACAACATTTACCATAGGAGTTATCTACTACGTTCTTCACGCCTTGTTATTGTATTCAGTTGTCAGAATTCAACTTAACTACGGTCGGGGACTTAAACAAGCAGGTTCGTGTAATTGCATAATACATGATGTTTTTTAAGTATTTGTAGCAATAAGTTTTTGAAAATCTATATCTCACGAAACAGACCGAATTATGAGTGGAGATGAATATCAATCCAAAGATAAGGTTTCATCAATAATTTTCATATAATTTATGGATTTTCTAACTTTGCTAATGTAATGTGGTTGGTATAAGGCTGAAAAATGTGCCTCCACCATACTTTTCAAAAACTTACTGTTATTTAAAAAACACCCATGCAAAGATATAGGTACATAACATATACAATATTATATGAAACTGGTCGATCTTAATTTTATGCTGATTATGGCCAAACTCATTTAGCAAATAAACAAATGGCAACACTCAACCGAATGAGGGCCAGTCTTCCAGAAGAGGAATTTCTTCAAACAACGCTGCCACCCCCTCAAGAGACTGACCTTTAGTTTTTATGCAATCAATTTCAATTTGTTTTGTTTTTATTTTCCTATACACTACTAGTCTCATTAGTGTACTTTCAGTTTCGTGTGCTATAAGACACTGGGCTATAAGTAATAAATATATCTACACAAAATTGATAAGGAATAATATATTAAAAGTGTCTTTTAACATTAAATCGTAAGTATTTACGCATCAAATTGAGGAACACACATCGTATTATATGCACAATATTAACATGGTAATAATATTTTAAGGGTAAAAGACCAGATTCACGTTGTGAGATTTTAGTAGTACTTCCAGTATGACAAATCGAGTTTTGGTATAAGCGGACTGTCGCAGTTTGTCATAGGATTGCTAGCAGAAAAAGTAATTTTAATTAATTAAACTTGTGAAAATTAAAGAAGGAATAACGTATGAAAATCTTGTCACCACTTACTATCCTGAGTGAGGCATGTAAAATACTAGTGGTTGGACTGTTTTTACATTATCGCTGTTGTCACAGATGAGTCTAGCAAAAGTTGACTTCCTTATTTCATTCAATTGAGCTGAATATATACATACAATTAATGCACACAATGTTAAGTATGGATTTGGGGTTTCAAATCTAACTTAGGTACATAGACACAATGCGTAAACTGTTTATACCCAAAGTAAAGCTGTGCTCCTCCCCTCCAAGATCATAAGCGAAACGATCCCCTTTTTTCGAACGCGCAAATTGGTCTCCGATAAGACAAACAAATGTTGGACCCACCAAAGCTCCAGGAAGATTATTCTCAGACAAACCTCCGAGAAATAAATCAATGTCATCTACAGCTTTGTACTCTCTTCGGAGTAGATGGACTTTCTGTAAAAACATCGGGCAGTAAAATTTAAATCATATTTGATTTGGATACTTCTTTCATGTAAAAGCCATGTCACACATTAAATTACTCCATTTCCTTCACTTAAGATGAGTTAGTAAGCACTTTTACCTTTGCAGACATATGATGAAGTAAATCATCGAATGACTTGGCTCTGCCAAGCTGACAAATCTCCCGAAAATCGTTATAAGATGGTAAGCCCTTAATGTAACAAACAAAAACTCGTTATACACAATGTAATGCTTTAGATTGTATTACTAATGTAAGTACCTAAGCTATCTGTATTGTAAAAGTCTTACATGATCTCTGCCTCTCTGAATGTTTAAGCTGACCAAGTCCATTCCGTAGTGATTACTGTGTGGCTGAAACAGCCGGTTTGTAACCTGTGGGAAAAAGATAAGTGTAAAACATTTGCATAAATTAACTTTTTACTGTAGGTACATTCTTCTGCATGAGAAACTTTACCTCATTGGAGACATACGAATCAAAATTTTGAATGGGCTGGTCACCTAAGGCTCGTATCACTCTGTCTAGCACTCCAACTTTTTCCAAAGAGAATGGATTGTTGAAATGCTCATGGATTAATAGGGTTTCTTCTGGTTTACCCAATTCCGCATTTAATCTGGCATTTGTTTATCCAATGTCACAAGATCAGGATGTGTGCAAAGAATGTTAATGTAATTGTTAAAAATGTTAATTGTTAAAAATGTTAATTGCCAAGAACATGTTCCTTGCCAAAAAAAATGAGACTTTGTCAAAAGATTTCTATACTCACGTCATGAGACCCTGAATGAGTGAGTGACCCATCCTGTAGGCTGCAGCTGCGAATGCATTTGAAACAGATGGATCTATATTTACTTCGTAGTCTATAGCGTAGCCTTTGGACAGTGGCAAGATTCCATACGCACTCATAAAATTTCTACCTACAGAGAAGTCAATCAACAAGGCTTGAGAAATAGCAAGTGGTTTCTCTCATAATAATTAATTAATCATTAATTTCAAGGTGATTAAGAAGCAGTTCAAACCTAAAACAATTGGCAGCCACTCATTATACGTTATGTGTTGATATATTGCATTAACCATTCGTCTAGTTTCAAAAAATAGTTCATTGTCATTCCAACTGGGATTCATTTCCTTAAAATTCCTGGCAATTCGATTGTGCTCTCGAAACCAGAGAACGTGTGTAGCAGTCAAACCAATCATTTCGTTAGCTCGTAAGTCTCCCGCACGGAAACAATAAGTTTCATTTGATTCTGGATGGTTACACTCATCTCCAGGTCGTTCCACTGTGGGCAACATTTGTTTATTTAGGTATTCAAACACGGCAGTATTTGCAGGAATGTGAATGGATGGATCTGAGTCAACTCTTGATTTTAAGAGCCCATCCTTTTTCAGACGAAGTTCATTTTCTTCTTCGATTCGTGAGCCGTAAATATTGGAGTTATCTAAATAGCTTGTAACTTGATTCAGTTGATCAGCATATCCCAAACTGCAGTCGGCTCTAGGCCCTACCATCGAACGGACAAAGTTCATGCACCTTTGTCGATAAGCTCTGTAAAACGGGTCCTCTTTGGGAATTTCGATTGGAAGACACTGAGGATGCCTTTCCCTTTCAGGAAGGGCCCCGCGACCGTCTTTACGACAGCATTGTATTCCAGACATGTTGTGATAGCGATGAATGGGCACATGAGACATATCGTGGCTGCATACACATCACATACATAAAAATAAGTCTCATTAGTATTATTTCAGCTTCATATGAGCTTATTATTATAGAAAACAAGTGCATTGTGTTCATCATATAAAATATATCTAGGTATGCACATAAGCACTTAAAACGGTAGTTTTATTACCACTTTACACACGTGTCTCGACAATAATGAATACCTACCTACTAGATACTATTTTTAACTTTCCTACATATCTGTTAAGGTTTCTTTCTTATTTCAACTAACAAATAAAATTTACTTTCATTTTACCAAAATTGAAATACCTTGTCACATGTAACCTATGACCCAATTAAATATCTTTGTTCATACTGTAGAGTGATTAGATTTTACGGATTTTAAAACCAATACTGCTGCTCTTAGTGTCTGTATTGATTCAGATAAATCATTCATGAAACGAGGCATCTATTTATCTAATAAGTCTTACTCGACAAACTGTCCGTATTGCATGACCCATAAAGAATAATGTTGATGTGGCCAATTTTCATCAGTGGCAATAGCAGTGCTTAGTTTTCTAGGGTTGGGCAAATGATATTCTTTTCCCAGGATTGAAGTCCTAAGAGACCACAAACCTAAATCAGCCAAAGAATAATTGAGATATAAATTCCATTGTTAATCCTTGACTTCCTTGAAATAGTTTTGTAAAATTGAGAAACAGTATGTACCATCGCTGTATTTTGGTTGCAAAACTCGATACAAGGGTGTAAAGGCCATTCCCACATTACTGTGGTAGATATTATTACAAGATCCGTCTATTGTTCTGTAGTAATTATGCTGAATATTACATTGTCTCTGTTGCACACAATTTTGCGCTGCAACACTTTGATTCATACTAAAACGTTTTAGACCAATACCCGCCTCATCATCCTGCAAACTCAACCTGTGAAGTAATGTACATGAATAATGATATATTATTATGCCTGGATCATTTGAGAATATAATTTGGATATGAGATTATTTGTGATACTTACCTAATTCGAACATCATTTGTCGCTGAAAGAAGACCATAGCCGGATCTAGCCATTTTCAACGCTTTTTGTGAAGTCTAAATATATTTTGTACGCAATTACTTGAGGAAGCTGGCAAAAAAACTTGAATATTCTTTTATCAAATTTTTAGGTACCATGAAGAATTGAAGATGTCCGTGAGATGCGGTTCCAGGATCCACAATGTTTTCAGGGTTCTGCATGAGTTCTAACTCTGTATCATCTGCATGGCTAATAGCCTCAACTATAAAGTCCGCGATACTATCAGCCTCATCATTGACCCTCGCGATAATACCATTAATATTTGCATAAACCTCGGGAGTTTTCTCTTTGATTAGGGTTGCCACTTCTAATATAAAAAAATATTTTCACTTTTAGAACTGATTGCTAACATCAAAGAAGTAGAAATATATATTTTACTATGAAGGTACCTTCAGGAATGGATACTTCCTGACAACAAATTCCTTGCTGGCCATTTTGCATTCTACACTTGGAATTATGCATTTTCTTTGTAAGAATGAATTGTGTGTAAAATGGCGCACATTTGTAATGCGGTTGACAAACACCTTTGTTTCCTTCGGGGTCCACACATTCTTTCATGATTTCTGTACTATTTTCTTGAGACTGATTGGATTTCATGGTAGAACTCATTTGAGGATGTTTTACATGAGTAACATAGCTATTTTGATTTACGTTGGTGTAAGAGTCGGTATTACCTGTAAGAACACTATTCACTGAAGGGATATTATTTAACGGGTTAGTTATTTGCGAATATTTAAGCCAGGGTGAAGCTGGAGTTCTATCTTCTTCAATTTTAGGAGTTTGAGGATTTACTGCTTCGAAATTCGGAGTCTGAGGATTTAATGAAACAAAATTTTGACTCTGAGGATTTACAGCAACATAATTTTGTGTCTGAGGATTTTCTGGAACGAAATTCGGAGAATGAGGATTTATTGCAACGTTATTCGGAGTATGCGGATTTACTGCAACGAAATTCGGAGTATACGGATTTACTGCAACGAAATTCGGAGTATGCGGATTTACAGCAACGAAATTCGAAGCCTGCGGATTTAATTCGTCAATATTGCGTGTTCTTTGATCTTCTTGCTCGACTTTTTGTGTTTTAAAATTGCGTTCGTTAACTAACGGAGGAATCGTAAGAGAAATTGGCAAACGTGGATTTTCAGGATCGTAGCCGCCATTTGCAGCAACAATGAAACATGATGCCAAGCCTACAAAACAGGTGAATTCAACTGAAAATTTGAAAGGCTTCATTATGTATACAGTGAACTATATACGAAGAGAAAACTACGGAAAGAACCCTTTGCTTTGGAGGCTAACAATAGACTGTCGACAGAAAATGAAAATAGTTGTTAAAACCCTTAGCAGAACAAATATAGGAACCTATTGCAGCCTGTAACAGGATTTATGTACAAAAAATGTAGACATGGACATGACCTTCTATACAGAAAGTCATTTATTGTGATTCACACTAGTTGTGTTTGTATAGAAATGTAGTGGTAACAAGTAAATACGTCAATCAAATGGAGTAATGCTTGTATATCCATAACTCATATGGCTACTGGTTACCCCTTCTTATTGATGTATAATTATGTGTCTTATGGTTGTTGTGTATTTATACACATATAGGTACATAATACCGTTTAATAATGAGCAAAATAAGTTTCCTTGAGGTTTCCACAAGCTTATTTATCATTACTACTATTACACACATTATTTATGTCCATTTTATTTGTAATTATTTGTTCTTACGCTTCTTAATACTGAACTGAGAAAATAGATAAGGAAAAATACATTTCTAGATCGTGTGTTGATTTAAGGTAAACTCACAGTTAGTGTTACATTTACAACGTAACAACTTATTAGAGTTGTGTTGTAATTGCTGTATGCGTAGAAGTGGTTGGGAGTTTTTGCCTCACATGCACATGTTGTGGTAAAATAAATGTTACACAAATTGTAAGTGCATTAGTTCGGCGGACGGTCTTCGTAGAAAAATGCAACCCGAGAAGCTGCTAAACTAGTTTTAAGTGCAGAAAAAGCTGTGAATAAATCTATAGAAGTTGGTAGTTTCATTCAGTGTGTCTAAGTGAGAGGCTTAATAAAAAGCTATGTCAATGCTAATTTGAACTGCTTGTTGATGTTGATTCAGTCGCTTTGTAAGCGTTTGTATGTAAAAATATTTTGTCAATGCTAATTTGAAGTGCTTTTCGCTGTACATTGTTGCTGGTTGCTGAAGCGCACACATGACATACCAAAAGCTATTAACTACATCCATAAATAAAGAATAAATAATGCTTGTTTATTTAATAAATCTAATTTCATGTTTTTCCTAAGGGATATTTCATGTAAATTTACTCCACAGGAAACCACGTAATCCACTTTATGCAACAAGACTTACCTCTTTAACTATCAGTTCATATTTTCCTCTAGGAAAATTATGTCTTCTTGAAGGTAAATCGATTATATGGAAAAAATCAGGAATTGGAATTACTACATTTATACTGATTTGTATTGTCGCACACAAGAATAAAAATACTGTTTCTGTCTCAGAAGAATAATGGAAGAAGTACCCAGGCAAAAATTTAATGCAAAACAATTTTTATTATATAAGACAACAGTACAATTATTATTTTACATGTTTTATCGATTTCATATTGTATCACCATAAGATTGAATTCACATCAAGGCAAGGAGAACACATTATTTATGTAAAAATAATGTAACACTTTCCTTTGTTCACACAATCATGATTAATTAGATTAATTACTTATTGTTTGTTTGTATATGTTTGTTATTTTTATAGTACATTAACTGCTATGTACCATAATTTAAAGCAACACATGATTTAAAAAAAACTTTGAGGTGAATGAAGATTTCAAAATAGAATTATTAAGATGCAGACTGGGTAGGTGTTGCTGCAGACTGTGCAGGAGGCGATGATTTTTTGAATGTTTGTGAAGCTCGAAATTGTCCAGACACAAAGACAACTGTCAAACCAGAGTCCGTCAATTCCCTCACTTCGGTCACATTGGGACCCTCTTCGCAAACCTGTTCAATGGTAAATTTTGACTCTCCGTCCAATTTCACAGTCGTCTGTTGATAAGAAACACAAAAACGACTTCGTGTAAATCACTATAATGTTTTACAGAGCTAAAATTCATGAAAATTATTACATAAATTGAATTTTTACTCACTTGACATTTTCTTAAATCATACGTTTCATCCTGGAAAGTTTCCCCCAACTTGAAACTGATGACTCTAGTACGAAAAATAGATTCAGTCTTAAATGTGAATAAATTGGCATCCTTATCGAACGAGATTTCCACAGTGGGTTTTGCAGCAGTCTGTACCTTACGGAAAACAAGTCCCACACCTGAAAAAACGAAAATCATAAGCGTTTTTACATTACATCTAGCTGTCTATTAAAGTAGGTTTTTGCATTTTTAACTGAGCATCAAGCGAAAAACATCTTGATTTGTATCGGGACTACTAATAGCGTCAACGTCACAATCAACAATAGTGTGATTTAAATTGGATTTGTCTAAAATCTCAATAAACAAAATGTTATAAGTAAAAAGCTTACATAGCTAGTAAAAATGTAAACATTTCTATTCTATCTTATACTATTCAAAACGTTAATAATTATTAAATTGCATACCAAGTCCTTTCAAATATTCTTCGATATTTTCAGCAGTTTCATATTGATACTTGCCCACGAAACCAGCCATTGTAAAGTAAAAATTGGAACACAAATTATAACACAATCAAAGAAGACCGTGCTGGAGAGTCTGGAATAATTTTATTTTTCCAAACTTGTGAACTTACAAGAATTTTTAGAAAAATGACTTTTGAGTTGTTTTTCTCCAGGGCCCTTTTGTGTTTATTTCTAGTAATGTAATTATGTAACCATGGACGTCAGGGTTGCCAGATATGAGTACAATACAATAGTATGCTTTATAAAAAGAGAAATTAAAGAAAAATGTTGTATTTCAATTCAAGGATATAAAATCATGAAAAGTTTTATTAGTGAAAAGGTGGAATGGAAATGGAATGAAATGGAAATAATAAATAATAATATTTATTATAGTAATTTTTACTTGAATTTGTCTCGGATTTGGCTATTTTGGAGACATTTCAGTATATTATTTGAGTATGATTTGAGTATAATTTTGGCATTCTCATGAAAATTTGAGGATGTGGCTAAAGAGTAAAATATTAATCATTTGAGTATATCTGGAGTCTGGACGTCTGAATAATATATGCAAGAATTTCATGAGTTTAGAAAAAATATTGTACAAAATCAAAAAAATGCTAGAAATGTATAGTATGCGGATGATGTTTTCATTTCAGCACAGGAAAATGAGTCCCACGCCTGCAAAAAAGGACAAGCATAGCATGAGAGTTACTTACACCAAGACCAAGAGCATGAGAGTTGAATAAATGAAGATTTATTACTTTGAGTTTATATCATGTACATTGTAAATTATAAATTGTTTACTTACTCAAATGTACTTACAAGTAATCGTATACATCAAAGTTGAAAGTACATCCGACACATATGATACTAAACTTTGTGTGATTGATAGTAGAATGAAGCTGGTTAAATTACATGAAGATTGGCATGAATTTTATTTTCATCATATTAAACAGACTCAATAAGAACTTACTCAACTATATCTACAATCTATGTGTATTGTGTTCTCAGTTTAGAAACCAAATTATTGTTTATTCATATGCAAGCATGCAAAAAGTTAGTTCATCATTGTTGCGTAATATTTTTAGTAATCCTTCATAAGATGAGATAAGGTTTTACTTATTTCTGCTTTCTGAGATACAATAATTTTAACTTTGACAAACTATTCAGAAAATAATTAGGAAGGACATAAAGATTATTTTCAAGCTACAGAATTGAGTTCATATTTTGAATTCCCGAATACCTATTAATATTTCGTACCGTCAATATAACGAGAGCAGCCCCAAGCAAGTAGGTTTGTAAGCAACGTACATTAACAACTGTTTGCAATGGATTACCATTACAATTTGGAAGATGAGCTAGAATATATCTATTGAAGATTAACAGAAAATGAAGCATAAATTATGCATTCAGACATAAGGTATCTTATCATGAGCTTAAGATTTGGCATCTAAAATTTCTTAATCTGTTACTCTACTGTGTGTATCTTCAGAGGATGTTGGTATTTGGTAGGCACAAGTTTGATTGTGCTCTCAAGCATGCATTTTCACGTCTTCATGTGACACGTTATTGCTATAGGATGCGGATACGCTAATGTATTATACAAATTCACACTGCACAATATGGAGTTCATACAACATGAGCAAATTCTTAATTTCTATTTGTTATTTCGTTCGTTTAGTCTACATCTAGTTCACGGTCTACAGTATTGTTTGTATTCCTCTTCAAACAGTAAGCACTGTTAGTTAATTAATTTATACAGGCATGCACATTAAATGTTGCTGCTATTACTTATTTTATTATTGTACATAATTGGATGATCTAATTTAATTAACATTAGATTAGAAGCTGAAATGTATACGTATGAAACTAATTTTGACATAATATTCCATCTAAAGAATAAATACATATAATATGTCTGCTTGGTGAAAGAAAATAATATTGGATTTGCTCATAATAATGATACAAATATTGTTATGGTATGCTCAGATATTGTTGTAGGTAGGTATTTGTTTGTGCCTACTACATTACTCATAGTGGAAAACTCATTTTTAATATTGAAAGTTGTAACATTTTCGATGCTTATAGTTTACTAAAGATGAAAGAAGTAAAAATAGCATAAATTACAGGTGCTCACTTCCTAGTTGAGCGAAGACCTATGTATGTAAGTAGATGCAGATTTTGTTAACTGACCGTAATTAATGTATTTCTGACGCTTATATTAAATAGTTCCGTGTTTGAGACAAGTAAACATGCAAACTTACACACACGCACAAACATACCATATTATATCTCAATTGATCTCACCCGACCCAAATACATAGTAGCTATAATTAATGCTGTTACAATATTATTTTAAATCTAAAGTAGTTACATAAAAAGTGAGTAGAAATTCAGGGCAAAATACCTTTTTCCAGCTTACATTAAAATACTTTATCTCCGTTTGTCTCTCAAATCCTCTGTGATATGCTGTTTACTCTCTAAACAAACATGAATACACGTTAAATGTATTATATCCTTGGCAGATCTACAGATATATGAAGATATTAAGTCTTTATATGACGTAATAAATCATTTATATTTCTTCATGTCATTCTTTATTTTACTCCCATTTTGCGTGTCATTCTCACTATTAATAGATTACTGTAAGGAAATGCTTCAAATGATAGTTGCAGGGCTGACGGCATACTTTTGCACACATTGAAAAGAAGCCAGTGTTGTACTTGTAAGATAAACACATTCTATTATGTGAACCTGAACTTGAATGAAGTTAAGCTTCGTGGATTTTCTCGATTCTCATCAATTCACCTAAGAAAATCCCATCAAGAAACACAAATATCATTAATATTGTCACGAGAATAAGCATAATGAATCTAACCATAGTGTATAATTAATGAGAGGGTGTATACCTTGGATTGGAATATTGCCCAGCGTACAGTCCGATACGTCAAACTTAGATTTATAATTCTAGCTACTCAAGATAGATAACTCAAATCGAAGCCCTGAAAGAGAGGGAAATAATGTCTACTATATCTTAGATTGTCTCAATATACTAATAACATACTTAGATAGCTATACAATTGTATAGGTCTACATATATGGAATTCCGGCTCACTGATACATAATTTATAAGTAAGTTTGGTTTACCTCTACATTTTCAGTATTCAGCAGTATTTGTTAGGTAGCATATTATGAGACAATATTTGCTTCGACAACTTTGCTGAATTCGATTACATTGGAATTGTACTGTCATATTTTTCTCTAATGATTAAACTAAATGCATGTCTGAGTCAAATAACATGCCTCTTGCCTAGTTGCCTCTTATTCTAGTAGTAGTGCCTAGTTAATAGTTAAAATTGCTAAAAAATAATAGTATGGTAAAATACATACAGATAGTATAGTGTAATTTGGCATGCTCTAAATATTACATACAGCTCGTTTAATCATTTTGTGACAAGTGATGTGTGTGACTACAATGTTGTAGAAGCAATAGAAGCATACACCTTTTCTACTAAATAGACAGTAGAGGAAGTGGAAAGAAACATGCTGTGAGATAATCATTAATCAAAAAGCAAGATCATGTCTTATTAATTATACATAACAAAGTTCGTTAAAATATGTATAGGTACCTATTATTAACGCAAGCATTCCTTTAACTATCGCATCACTGAGAAAAATGATGGGAGTTTGACTGCGAACTAAATTGCAAATTATATTGGCAAATAGGATTTTACATGCTCCAAATATCACAGCACTATTTAGCACCGGTGCTAACTAGTAGCGCATTCGATGTAACTTCAGCATTTTCTCGTAATCAAATCAAAACCAATAACAATAACACTTAGGTGGGTCCTTTCCAATATATGTATAGTGTCAGTAGATTGCATTGTACACAAATGGGTTTCTAATGCAAATAACAAGACAAAAGTGTAGACACGTACATGTAGAAATAAAATTGCTATACAGGGTAGCTCAACAATTCAGTTAACAAAGAAACAAGCTCCAGTTCCCCAGTTGGGGAAATGGTATATGATGTATACACATAAAACTCGTCTTCTAATTCTCTTAGTATAATTGATTAAACACCACTTCCGGTTGCGAAGTGTTATATAAGGTATAATCAGGTAGCGGTTTTTTTTTAAATTGATATATTTTTTAAACTTTTCAATGAATTGTATACATAGGAAGTAGGAACTGCCATACAACCTGTATATATTGTAAACCTTTTCTGCTGTGTGGAAATTGAAAGTTCACAGACAGAGACAGACACATACAGACACATTCAAACACATTCGTATAAAGTAGCAAACCGCTACTTAATAAGGATCGTTTCTGACTTCTGATTTATACTTATTAAGT
This sequence comes from Pogonognathellus longicornis, assembly GCA_034694085.1. Classification (NCBI taxonomy): domain Eukaryota; kingdom Metazoa; phylum Arthropoda; class Collembola; order Entomobryomorpha; family Tomoceridae; genus Pogonognathellus; species Pogonognathellus longicornis. The sequence continues at coordinate 47,170 of JAQFYB010000091.1, forward strand.
ATACTCCCACTATATACTTAATACACCTCAATATAATAAAGTATTATTGTAACTATTTGTAACTGTAACTATTGATTGACTAGCCATAATAAAATTGACTGAATGTACATCGGGCCTGTAACATACATACCTATGTAGGTAGTTCGTTTTTAGGAAACATCTGGCGTAAATCCCTTATTTGTATTAATATGTAATGCTATTAAACTTAAGTAAGTTTGGTAGGTGCATGGCTTGTCTATAGGTATAAAAGTATGGAGAGTCCCAAGAGTATAATGGTTATGGATTATTCTTCATCGTTGCAAGTTGCAATATCCGCAAGTTGAGCCATTATGGCTAAACTAATATTTTCATATTAAATTGTGTATAGCTGCTAGCTACTAAAGAAAAGTGCTTTGTCTTTATCGTATCTTGTGACTATTTCTATTATCATACAAAGAAGGCGTAGCTGTATATTATACATTATTCTCATCTTACAAATGCAGACCTTAGACTAGACCTTTGGTCTTACAGGAGTGCATCAGTACGTGTTTCTTTCTTGTTTCTAAGACTAGACCTTTGGACTGGCCGGAGTGCATGCTTCGTCTCGTTCTTTCACCAAATCAAGGGCTAAGCTATTACTGAATCTCAATTTCAACCCCGATATATATAACGTTCCATCCTTTCAACAAATGTAGTCAGTAGAACACTCATTCGCCGGATTCACGCACCAATAAAGCTCCCGTCATACCAATTCGGTACCGCACTCCACTTTTAGCTAGTACCGATACATTTGAACGGAAAAACTCAATACTTTTTCTACAATAGTTTTTATCAAGGTTAGGCTTTTGTATGCAGTATGCAAATTACAGTTCTGCATAAAACATTACTTTATTTGCACAGCTTTATTCATTAAAGCACACACTTATACATACCATAGGTTACACCATATACACACACACACACTGTACATACATATAAATAAATACCTACAATAATACATTTAAGTAGGTACATTATTGAAATAATATATTTATTAGGTTTACGCAGAATAAGATTCGAAGTGTTTTGTTTATGGTATATGAATCAATATATTTCATAATGTTACCAGAAGTACGGTTTTAGGCCTTTGGATTTCCGTATTTATATTTGATGTAACGGGAACGTTGTTACACCAGCACCATAAATGCCTAAACAATCTTATAATTTGCCAATTATGGCATTGTCTAGTGGTTTTGTAACTGTGTCTGTTCCAGCGCTAACACAAAGAAAAATGTCTCTGACCCAGAGTCCTCCAGAAAGTGTACCTGGTGAAAAATCTACGGGTGAAGTTCAATGTTATTATAGTTGTATTGTAAAATCGAAATTTTGTAGACATTTGCAAGATTTAATAGTTCGTTCACTCACAGTGTTTACACTTTGGGCAACTTCGTACGCTCTTTTTGGCGACACTGCTCTTCCTAATGGATCGATTTTCGTGATCGTCATTCTTGTACCCTTGGGCATAATTTTAGGTACGAGATTATTATTGTATGCATTAGTCTAATTAATAACTCTACATATTGTTGCATCAGTCAATCCATGAATATAGCTTTACGTTTTGTCTTATCTGCCAAACATTGAATTGCCCCAATAATTTATTTTGTTACTTACAATACATAGATATATGCATAAGGTAATGGTAATAACAAAACAATGTCATTTGCATCGTCGTATCGTCTTAATTTGGTTGAATACAGCTTTAGCTCGCTCAGATAATAATTAGTTTTAAATGCAGTTCGTGTTGACAAACAGCTAAGAAAATACAAATATATAGATATACCTAGAGTGAAGTAGACATAGGGTGAAGGGAATACTAATAAAGTATAAAAGCTGCTGCGACGTCACAATGGCAGAGTATTAAATATTTTTGTCACTAAAACTGAAGGAAAAAAATTCTAGTCTTTCAGTTACAAGTAACATTAATAAGCAAAAAACTCAATCGGTTAAATCAGTGTAAACTGTAAAAAATAATGTAAAGGTGTAAGAAACAGACCTCCATAGTGAACGAGTGAGAAATAAACCGCCGTAGTGACGTCATACCGGCTTTTATATTTTATTAGTATTCGATTCATCGTATGTATACTTCAATACTTCACTCTAGACATACCTATAATACCTAGTCATAATGAGACAGTATACAAAAGATTACAATAAACTCCAAGAGTCTAAGAATATTGTTCGTAATAAAACAACCAGTATACAGTACCCGAAGCTATTATATGCATCAATCAGGCAAGTCAATTGATAGCAAAATGTTCTAAATATGGACAAATACATGGGAAAAACTTTTCCAAGCCTTGTTTGAAATATTAATGATAATGACCTTTTAACCGATACGATATTTGTTAACTTTATCAGGGTTAATAATAATTCATTATGACCTCCCTCAGCTTGAAGTATGCATGGGATTTGGGACAGTAAAACTTCACCGCATGTACCTAAAAATGTGATAGCGTTAAAAAAATTAGTAACCTACTAACTAGATCAGTGCTACATTAATTAGATTATTAAATTCATTCCCTATGTATTTCTGAATGTATTTATATATAATGTCATGTCACAATATGAGCTTTTTATCCAAACATAAACAGACTTGGTTCGTGTACGAATTATTTAGTAGACAGAGTGGCAGGTCTACGAAAAATAATATCACCCGTTTTCATTGCAGGGACAAGAAGGACAAACATTTTTTCTTGTGACTGAGCATCACATTAAAAATGGAGAAGCCGTCACTGACGTCTTCTCTAAGTAGTAATGTGTCAAAGAAACTAAACTAATAGTAATAGTATATTATGTACATGGGAGTGATGGGAGGTTGTACTATGAAATGTAATATGGCGATGCAATGCTTTCATTCTTGTCTTTCTTGGGAAGTTTTGTTGGTTTACAAAGCAGCATGTGAATCATTGAGGCTCTATCCTCCATATTTTAAAAATAAGTTCTAATGTCATGTTTGTTTAATGCGCAGGAAACATAACAGATAAGCTTCGTCTACCTCCTATGGTTGGGATGCTCCTCGCAGGACTCATACTCGCTAATGTTCCTTACATTAACATTGCACACAACTTAAGTCCCTCCATATCCTTTCCATTAAGGTATGTGAATAATAAACTTTTACTGTGTACATAATGGATGAAATTACATGTAGACTAATAGAAAATGAATGTAAACATTAAATGTGCAGAGTAACGTGTATAGGATAGCAATAAATATTAAAAAATCATACTACTAGTGTGTAGTATGATTTTAGTTCTATGTATACCCTAGGCAAGACAAGATGTTCTAGTGGCATGATTTTTTAATATTTACCGAAGCGATTGTATTACGAATGTATGTACCTCACTCACAATGGCTGATGAATGTATAAAGTGGTTCTAACATGATTTTTAATTTCCTAGAAGTACATCCATCGTTGTATTGCTGGCAAGAGGAGCTTTAAGTGTGAACATTGCTAATATACGCAAATACATACGAGTCGTCCCTTTGTTGGCCGTGGGTTGTTGCGTCATGGAAGGACTATGCGCAAGTATTGCTGTTTACTTTATCATTGGATTTCAAGTCCATTGGTCAATTCTTATGGGGTAGGATAAGATATGATACACATTGTCGTTAGAATTTTTCTTTGACAAAATCATGCATTTCGAAATTTGAATAATTTACTTGATTGTATATACCAGATGTATAATGTCGGCAATGACAGGAGCAGGTGTGATGCCTTACTTGATAAAACTCTCCGGCAATCCCCAGATTGGTCCAGACTACTCCAAATCAATTGTTATTGCTAAAACAGCTTGCGGGTTGGATGCAATTCTTGGGATTTGTATGGCAGAAGTTGCATTGGGATTTATGTTATCTCACGGTATGTTTCTAAGATAAGAACCTCACCCAACCTGTTCACTTTTGAGTCTTCAAGTCAAACGTGTGAATATGCGTACACATCCTTTGGGCTTGGCTTTGGCATGGTGGAATTCAATTTGCGTAGATATTGAATTGCAGGTGAAGTGAATTTCGGTCTTATGAAAGGACTACTTGAATTGTTGGTGGGAGCGGCATTTGGAACTCTGTGGGGGACTACAGCTGGAATTCTTCTCAATAAAGTAAAATTGACTTTCTTTGCATACAGCCAGTGTTCTGCCACTTTTAGCATTGATCGGTTTATTCGACTATTTTTACATTTTATTTCAATTTCAGAACTACAGTGACGAAATGAGAACCGTTATTACATTTTGTGGTGGCATAATGAGTTTACTGGGTTTGTACAAAATTAACTATGGACGCGGTGGACCGCTGGCTACTTTCATGGGAACTTACATCGCAGCATCATTTTATCGTTCTAGGGAAACCGACGGCACCGATAATGTGCGTAAAAGTCCAAAAGTTGCATTTTCTACCAATAAATATTATGACAGTGTGCTTCATGTGCTACATAGCTAATTAGTATTAGAACAAATCCATAAATTCACCCAGTTTTAATTGTTTTTCAATTATTTTGCACAGAAAAAACTAAACGAGTACTTTACTCAGTTTTGGTATGTTTTCCAACCCCTACTTTTTGGAATCATTGGGGCCCGCACAGATTTATCGTCTGTTGACTGGAAAATCGTAGGTTTGGGAATAGGATGCTTATGTATAAGCTTATCCGTAAGTTAAATATTTTCCTTTCTGACGGTCTTGTAGAGGTTTGCCTATGTCCGTCTTAAGTAAAGCTTTGAAATTGAAATAACAAATAACCGGATTTTGTGAACTATTGGAGACATTCTTAACATTATATTGTCGTAGGTACGAATGTTGACAGCTTTTCTCGCCTGTGGTTTCCTTGATACCTTAACCATTCGTGAGCGAATTTTTATTGCTCTTGCCTGGATACCTAAAGGAACCGTTCAAGCAGCTCTGGGACCTGTTGCCCTTGATACATGCAGAGATTTTTATTTAGGAGAAGATTACGAGACGGTGGCACACAAAATAATGAATCTTTCCGTTGCAACCATTCTGGTCGCATCTATTCTAGGAGGAATCGTTTTAACCACACTCGTTCCGAGAATTCTTAAGAAATCATGATTCGTCATTCTATCAATGATTAAATTACGCATTCAATGCAAGAAATTTTCAAAGAAAATGAAGAAGAAAGCTAGGTATGCTAATTGTTATTAAACTTTAATTGTTAGTTATTATTGCAATGTTTTGTTTGTATATTGTATGTGTAAGTAAACTTACTAGGTGTATGCATAATAAGAGTTTGCTGGGGTGTATGGCAGTATTTCTGCAGTTTAAATTATTGTATTAAACATGAACTTTTATTATTTCGCTTTGGTGTGTAATCATTATCATCATATATTTCATAAGTTAATATTATCATCAGCATTGGTTTTACCTTTGTGTATAATATTACAATTATTATAATTAGAACAGTATTCTGTAACACTGTACAGAGTACAATATTATTTAAATTAGCATATTGTTGTTGTATTAACAATAATTGTATGTCATAGTCGATCATATTATATGTAACCTATTAAAATCTATGTCTACGCGTTCTACAACAATCAACGTTTGTAAATAGCTTTTGTAATGTCATTTTGAGACAATAACCATATGTTTTAAGTGTGTGGTTTTAACTGTATGTATAATATCTTGTGATGACAAACACGATTTGTTGATGAGTACCTACAGTGTAATCAAGTCACTCTATCAAGTCATCATTTTTTGTCAGTGCAATAATTCTGTATATTATACTTTAGTAATGTTCCACTAATCCAGTAGTAATATTCTCATTTTTAGTAATTTCTGAAAAAATCATATCCACACTTTCTTCTCTTCTTTCTGTATTGAAAAAGTGAAGTCTCACTGATCTGATCATCGTATAGATAATACTTTAATAATTATTGTGATTTCTCTCTGTTTTTGTATAATACATCCGAATATTGTATTCACATACTCAATAAGGACATTGTGGAATGATTAACAGTACTTATTTATATACAATTATTAGTTGCATTCTTGTAAGTATAGTTTAGTACACATTTTAAATGGAACTTAGAGATATGCACCAGTCATTGTTAACGTATTTTTCAATTAATGTCTGTGCAATCATATTTTTCATTTAACTTTTTTAATCGCCATGTAATGTTGCAATGCAGACACTTGTTATGAACATCTGTGTACATATAATACATACATTATATGTAATCACATGTACAACACATTCAGTACTAATGTCATTTTAAAAGAAATCCAACATACTTACATAAGTATTTATACACAGCTTTACAACATCATTGACGCTCTACTATATATACATACCAACAAAACTCTTCGGATTATTCGTAGGATACAATACAGTACATGAGTCTATTAATAATCAACGTAAGAAAGGATTAATGTGGTTAATACAATTTAAGCTACACGCATCTTGTTACGTTATTGTAGAACTCTATGTGGGTAATATGTACTTAGGTATATCATGTATAGGTACTTGTGTACGTATTACGTATAGTTACTTGAGTAATGATAGCACCTTCCTTTCAGCGGTACATAAGTAGCTCTTGCCTGCTTTGTGTACAATTTATAATGTAATGTACCAATAACTCTAATAGAAATACAGATACAGCTTAGGAATAGTGTGTCTGTCTGTCGGTGGTAGGGTAGTGTTAAATAATTAATAATTGAGTTGTAATAATAGTAATCTTATTGTACATCTATGTAATGTGGTGAAGTGGTAATTCAACTATAGGTATGTAATTAATGTATGATACAATATTAATATTATGAGGTTTAATCTTCATTTGGTTAGTAATTTAGTAAGTAATTTGTAGTGGATCATAATAATTCTCTATACTGATACAATCTATACAAAGAGCGATGGACAACTCATGTTATTTATTGTATGTAGTATGTGTGTGTATTTTAGCAGTTACACCAGTGTCATGGAGTATACTGTTTTAGTATAGGCTTTATTTCAATTCTCAATATAGTTTCATGATTTCATGTATAAGTAACGATAATAATAATATTAGTAGTATGCGTACGTAGAAACGTAATCACGTATCTCTATTTATTATGTTAGTATGCAATATAAATTTACTAACGCTACTTATTATACCTTCAAGTTTAGTTTCTTAGTACGTTCTGGTTATCTTAAACAGGTTCATCGGGATCGGGACAGTTCGTTAATTAAATTATTGAAAACAAAGTACACGACAAATTCTGTTATCGTCGAGTTGGTATGTGAGGTATAGGAACCAAATGTTCTGCCAAAAAAGCTTTTGTTATTTACAATTTTAAATTTCAGTGCTTATTGTTGTAAAAGTAAGGATGCTGACCATGATAAAAATTGTTTGTAAAAGAGATAAACATATTATTAGTAAAGTACTTTGAAATTTTGCACGTATTGTTTACTAGTGAGCATCGTTTTCACTGTTGAATCAAATAGGTATACAAATATTGTAAGTGTTTCATTATTCCAATTTTGGGAATATATTTTTGCATGCACTGCAAAAAATAAAACAAAAGAATTTTTGTACACATACATAACACACAGATACTGATTACACAAAGAGAATATAATGGCAGTAGCATTATATTATATTCCTTTAGAATTTGATTAGTATTTTGACAATAAACAAATCTTGATTTTGAAGGTATTTTCAATTGCTAATTTTAATAAGTTGCAACATACCCTCATTAGCTTTACAAGAATTCATGACTTAAGTTTACGTATAACATGGGTCTTAGCAGGTGCATCATATCAAACTGTATTTATTACTTATATAGTATATCACTTCACTAATAATCGGCAGTGACCATAGGATTTTCAAAGAAGAATCGTGAGACAATAACTGTACAGATACCATTTACTAAATAATTCCCTAGAATTACTTAATTGAATCGAGTAGCACGTTTATATATAATTCCTACTATTTATGTATCTTCAGATCAACTTGTCAATGCTTACACATCACATGCAATGCAATGAAAACATCAAAAGTGTTGTCTGCTACTTTGAATGTAGTAATAATAATATTATGATTAGTGAAAGTTTTATCGTATTTTTTAATACAATGCAATTAGCACAACCAAATCTCCTGTTTCGAAAATGTCTCAGCAAAACATAGCACCCAGTGTTATGTAACTTTTGTGCGAAGTGTGACCATGTTTGCTTTTCATTTCTCTACAGTCTACAGAACATTTTGTAGTGTATTTAGTCGTAGTTTTAGTTATATGTAGTAAAACTGTTTCTAAAGCTTTTTCAACAACAATAAATCATTGTTCAAAATCTTTGAACATATTCAATCAACGTATGAAATTGTAATGTTTTTACATATACATTACAATACCTGACCGGGTACTTTTAATACATTTTTAGGTAGCTACCTTATTATTACCATTAGTATTATCCACCTATCTACAGTATAACATTATGATGTATTCCTATCGCTATCATTTTTACGTGTGTGACTTTCCATTCCTCACTTTCATTCGAGATTCAACCAATTTGCAAAATGAACAAAAGCTGGCAGTGACATTGCTCAGTTTATGGTGTATGTGATTGATACATTAATGCTAAGTGTATAGATATTTGAAAGTGACTTCACACAAGTCTGTACGAATCTGTGTGTTAATAATATGTTGAAATTATTGCTGTGTGGTACTAGGACATTGAAATTCAATTAAAATGATGTGTTCAAAGAAATGAAACACCATATTAGTAATCAAAATCATTGCAAGTCTTTGTTAGATTTTAGAAAATATTTGATTATGAATTATAGGTAGCTATTTACATCATTACATGTATAAGTACCCACCCACACACACACTGCAGTCTGTCTTGAAGTTAAGTTAAGTGACATCTTCTATGGCTCAAAACATTTAAAGCTCAGTTAGAAAAGGTACTGCATACCTTGCTACCTTAATTACACATACAAGTATACGACACAATAACTAATGTATATGATATGAGCATTCAAATTGCCAAATTAAGCAAATGTGCATACACAAAAGACTTTTTCATTAGTATTGAAGCTCAAATGTTCAATGTAAATCCTGGAAATTGCTGTGAGACTAGGAAAACAATAATTATTGTGAACATTCATTGGAGAAAATAGACTTTGGTTGAGAGAGTATAGTATAATAAGTATAGTGCATGAGTTTCTAGTCTCATTTCGTTTACAGGATAAGAATAATAGCTCAAAGTTGACCGTAAATCAATATGGACACTGGACACAACCCTGCTTTTTTACTATGACCTTTTTCCTTGGCAAACAAATAAATTAGTCAGTAAAAGGGAAAATGTAGTTGTTTATAAAGACAAGAACGTATATAAGACAGGGAAATCACAACTGTGTAACTGTTTTATGTGAAATTTATGAGAGAACTGCTATTTGGTTGTTTTTCCATCCTTAATACAGATTCCTGCTCGAGAATATTGTGTTAGTATTCGTTATGGCATGGCATTGTGTGGTGTTTTCATATAATGGCTACACAAATACAAGAGAAACACAACTGTGCATTGTTTCTTTCTGTGATACTGAAGCAAGTAAACACTGTAAAACACAAGTGAATGAAACTGGAGACTTGAAGCTCACTCTCGCCCTATGCCATTCAATTGCTGAGCTCTTAAATGTGTTGAGAATACCTATAATGTGGTGTAGAGGAAAAGGAAAGAGCAATTTTGAGTGCACACAACAGGATATCTGTCTGATTATGTCTATACTTACGTGTACGAGAAACCAGGAACCAAGTTACGTTACAATACAATAATAAAACTCAAGAAATCAATGCTTGTGTGTACAGAATGCGAACAGAATCTGGATTTGAAGCGTTCTATTGTATTTTACTCTCCTCTGCCTCAATCAATACATAAAACCTTCCTAGCAAAAGCATCATGTATTGCCTTGTACTTGTGAGACAAGACTCTGAGAGAGAGAGAGAGAGAGTCAGAGAGAAAGCCAAGTCCTATGTATGTAGTACTTTGGAATCCTTTGCTCCCTTTAGTTTCCATTCCGTCCTTCGTTGCTTTAGCCAAGCTTTCACATTTCCCTTCCCATTGTACCAGACACATTAATGACTTTTAATACTACTTATTCTTACCCTGCTTATAAATTTTGTACTCACGCTCCTACACAACTAGCACAATACAACTACCAGATACTCTGACTCCATTTCTCGAGCAAAGCAACATCACATCACAACTTTTAATAAGTAAATGCAAACCTAATAAAGTCATACCAACAAATAATATCTGCATCGTAATCCAATTCAGAATTGAACAGAACATTTCAGACAATCAATTCATATCTAAATCTATGAACCTACACATTGAACTAACAATAGTATATTGCCCGAGTCTATATTATTGTTAAGTATCTAGAGATAAGTATTAAAGACTTTGACTTTACATTGTCAAAGCAAAAGAATGGGTATACCTAGATAATTACACCTTTGATTCCAGAAGGGTTATAACATACAACACAGAAAACAGTGTAGTTTTGAGTGCAAGATGAAAGGCACGACACTGACTGAAAGAGTTAACACGATTCGCTTGAAGTATATAGAAGAAGAATTACAATTTAAATCAATAACAAAGTCTCATTCTAGTAAAATTTAAAGATGAAATGAAATGACGGGGACTAAAAGACTTAACGTGCATTTCAACATGTTATCTCTGTCTCTTTTAGTGACTAGCAAGCACAATCACGTAAAGCACTTTTACACTTAATGATGTGCTCTTCTCCATTTTACTTAACAAAGACTTCTTATCTTCAGTGCTCTCTAAGAACATCTCGAATAAAGAGATAACAAGATTTGCGCTCACTATTCCATATTTATTGATTACGGATACATAACTGCTATATATACACCACACAAATACCAACCTTCCTTTCCATGATGTAGTAATTACTTTCATATGATATACACAGCAGTATGTGTATACCTAGTCAGGGTATCTAAGATAGGTATACATAGTTGTAGAATGCCGTAGTATCTGAGTATCTGTATGTACTTCTGTAAAGGCCTGTGCTTGGTTTGGTTGGAGTACATTTGTAATAGAATCGGGTTGCATGTAGTCTGAAGATAGGAGTAGTTGAGCTTTCTTAAAGAAAGACAAGTGAGGAAAGGAACTGTGCTATTGTCTTCCATTAAAATCCACTCTAGCCAATTAACTCTTGAAGGAACTCCGAGCCAGAGAACACAAAGAGAAACTGTCTCGGTGATCAGAAGACGTTACTCTACATTGCTGTGCCTTGCTTTAATTACATGTTCATTACTGCATAGTATTCAATGTGTTGTGAGCTTTCCTTTATTCCATTAATCTATCCATTCAACTAATACACTCCGTCTCACTTCGACTAAACTCCCGGCATTGCACCCATAACAATTATTTTGATTGCATAAAATATTTCCCAAACTATTACCCATATACAAATGTACTCCCATAGACCAATATAATTTACTAGTATAGAGAAACAAGAAAAACTGTAGGTAGTATTTGTGTTATAATCTCAAAAGGGAAGTATGGTTCCTGCGAATTCTGTATAATGTTTCGTTTTTGTTACTATGTATTCCTATTGGGAATAACGCACCCTGTGTCATTTCACAAGTTACATTTATTCAGTTGCATTTTATTTAACAAAAGAGCGCCAGTGTTGTTGTTCCTCTAAGGATTCATTATTGTTCTGTGATGTGATACAAAGTCCAGGTTGCCTACCTTGTGTACTAGAATAATTGTATTATGACAAATTATGAACTCCTACAAATAGAAACGTGTCAGAGTTGTTCTGTCCAGCCCCATAATTACAGTAGAATATAATACTAGTATTAAGAATGGTTGAATGAATGAGCAAAGTAAAAGGAATACTTAAAAATGAGATTAATTTATGTGTGTTAAGGTACAGAGGTAGTAATTTGACAATAACAGATTGAAACAGACATATATAGAGACATAGAGTGTCCACGTTTATTTTTGCATGTGAGGTTAGTCAGGTATGTGTAGGTATATGGATTATTTTTAATCATAGTTACTTATGGCAGTTTAGTTTTTGTCGACCTCTGGTTGAGAAGTATTAGTATCCTTAGCAGTTTTGGTTAAGCACATGGCACGTTATTATTATTAGTATAAGGTAGTGTGACTGGCACTATTGAATTATAATATTATGTGTAGTATAATATATAAACTTACCTACACGTATTAATCAGTATATCAATGTAATAAGTAATCAAATGTCCCAATTCAATATTACAGTGCACATAAACTGCCAGGTGAAAGACATACAATTACAATGACCTACATACACTTCAAATCACAACACAGTACTAGATGCATTACTTATATACACCATGAATGAGAAATAAATGAGTGCTTGATTTAACAAATGGGAGAAATACGAAAAATTCTAAAATCAACCGAAAATGGTGCACTCAGATAAAAATGTAATTTTGTATATCAGATCCGTGAATTGTATTTGTATTGGCAGCATGTATGTATGTATGTACAATAAGGGTATCAGTACTACAATAAATAAAGCCGGGATTTGCTCTAAAGCAAGTAAACAGTTGTGACAATCAATATTTCAGTATTGCCACTGGTACTTTATAATCGGGTGTGTAATAGAATAAGTCTCTGGGTTGTTTATCTGCACTGCAACACATAGTAGTACATGTATAATATTTTGTATTGAATTTAATTAAGGGATCTGTCACTCATTGCAGTGGTAGCAATTAATTATGTTTCTCTTTCACTCGTCAAGTCACAAACTGATTCATTTATCCTGAGCTGAGCTAATAACATGTTTCTCTAACCAAACGGGCAATAGTAGTCTAGTCGTTTAGTATGTAGTCGTTCTAGCGGGTAGTACTAGTAAGTATATGGCAGTACTTATAAAATGACAACAGTATATATTTCTTTGTCCGTACTGTGTGTACTGTACATTGAGTTTGACTAGAATAGCACCAATACACAACATATACTCATAGATAGATTATTACAGATACTGGATACACACAGAAGTCTATAGAACAGCATGGATGATAATGTAACAGATGAACAGTGATTTGAAATTGTGACGATAATTTATAATGTAAAACCGTGTGAGTTGACAGTACAGTACCATGACAGTCAATTGAAGTTTACTGCTGTAGATTGGCCAGGCCAGACTTAAATACAGATAGTGTATGTATGTCGTATGTAATGTATTTTATATAATAGTTTTGTTCGTAAGTACAAATCAATACTTCCTTGTTGTAATGTAACTATAGAACTCGTCATTTTTGTAAACTGTGTGTATATATTGTAGTGTATTGTATCTATATATACGATTACGATAAGTAATTGTTTCACAGGATTTATTAGTACCCATATACCTTAACCTTGCTAACCCCAGATATATTATTATTACAGCTACATTCGGTAACGTACATTTGACATATAATTGATGTTTAAGTATATAATAATGTATTGGCTAACTATATACGATTTAGTACAATATGTAACTTTTGTATGTATTAGTTCCTACATCTAATTGTGCTTCAGAATTTCAATTGACGATTCTGTTGGCCTAGCAGAGCTCCTCTTCGTTTCTTTCACTTTCCAATCAAAGAAAGTGTTACAAGTTATAGGTAAGTATATAGTTTTCACGTTTTGTACAAATACAATACAGATACTTAGCAACAACAAATGGGAAGATGAGTGTAGGAAAAGTCCGCCGGCTGCTGATGCTCACTGGCTGTTAAAGGTAAGTTAGTGTACTTCTTTTTGTAGTTAGGTAACAGTCGTTTTGATGTTGTAGTTTTTAGTATGTATGTATGTTGTGTGTGTATGTATGTGTGTAGTAGTATATATAGTACGTATATGTATGTATCAGTATGTATAGTATAGTATAAAAAGCATAAATCTGTAATAAACCTGCAAGACTTGTTTTTAGTAGAACTCGTTTGCAAAACAAAGCTAAATAATTTAACACACGATGCGTAATGTAATGTAGCCATTGGTTAAGAAGTTAGGTGTAATATACCTAGGATAAGAATGGCTAGTGTGTACTAGTAGTTGCTAGTATGTATGTAACTATTAAATTACAATCGAAAAAATCCATTACAATGCCAGCAATGGATCCGTGTTGTTTGTTGTGGAATATGTTCCTTGTTCAAGACTGTTTTTCTTGAAGACGGTGAGTGAGTGAGAGTGTGAGGGCGAGAGACAGAGAGGAATATCAAAGGAGAGAGCAATGTCATGTCATGATGATCTGTCTGAGCACACGACACACATAGAGTGCTCCACAAAACTACTATAGCACCTTTAAAAACAGAATTAGGGCAAAAAGCATGTAAAACTCCCTTTCGGATCTTTCACATATATTTTGCAAAAGTTTATGAGACTCTCAGGTAGCATTTCTCCTTTTCCTCTCTGTAGCTTGCTCCTTCACATTTTACTTGACTTGGGATTTCTTTTCATTACAATATACACATTAAACAGATAGTTAGATATTTATTAGGAGTGTATATAATTAGGAAGCCTGAACAATTCTTATTCCTCACATGACTTTCAAACAGATCATTGCTAGCACAGTGCATATTTAATGTACAAGTGTAATTATCTCAAGGTCCATCTCCCGCAAGTGTAATTAGCCAATATTAACGTTATTGCTTTTTCTCTAAATGTGTTTTGTTTACAGTTCACAAAGGAGAGAGAGAGAGCCATAACACAGTCAAAATTCTGCAACTGCATTGCAGGAGGATAATGACACTGATGGAGATAGTTACATTTGTAAACGACATACTTACAAGGATAAAGGCTACTATGCTTCATTTTATTCATTGCTAAAATGAGCCATAGTTTGTAATTAGGGACATAATTAGATTTTAAAGTACAATAGTAACAATAGTACATAGAGTAGCACTGTTTGTAGTATGTGTGTGTGTGTCTGTCTATGGGAAACTAACTGGAAGCAATATATACGCATATACATATTTGTAGTAATGTTTTATGAATACACAGCCTATACACAGAGAGTGCATTTTAAATGCATGTATAGTAGTAGTAGTGTCTGTGTGTATAGCTGTCATTATTTAAAGTGTACATCTGACGAAGCTGACCTGCAGCTGATATAATGTGGGGAGTATACATACAAATACTTAAATATTACATAATTATATTATAATAACATCTGTATTGTTGTCACGCAAATTCTGTGTAGTTAATATGAAAATGCTGCGTTACACATTACACACTGACGTATCGTATAATACAGTAGTACAGTACTTAGACAAGGAAAACACATTGCAAGTATAAAATGGTAAGAGTAAGACTTATGTAGTTACTTAGTATCCGTTTTAGCTAACGCACTCATAAAACTATAGAGAAAGAATCCTCTATCACCAATCAACAACATACAGGCGTACACAATACATATAATATATCTATTTGTCTGTACATAGACTCTAATATACACAATCCATTGAGAACACGACAATTTTTTTCTTTCGTATAATACTTCGTGCCATTCTTTATGACTTTCTTATATAATTTTTTAGTAGTGTTACTTTATACTTACAAATTCGAGTACATCAATTGACAATGAGCTTTTCCCAGTATTGTAATACATTGGGACAATATGGTATGTTTATAATAGTAGGTATATAGGTAGGTATATAGGTAGGTATATATTTACTTATATAGCGTTCATAGTGCAATACAGTATTGTCGCAACTCAAATGCCACTCTTCTACTAATTACTCCCACAATCATCAAATAGGAACATACAATACGTATTTATATGCAATACGATACAACAAAGTCATCCTCCTCCCGTGTAGTTTCAATACATATACCGCACCAACAACAACAACAACACTTCCAACCTTATGCTATTCAATTACTCAAACAAATTAATAAAACCCGAATTGATTCGTCAACAATTCCATCAACAATTCCTCTTTTGCTCCCATGCAAGAGAAAGTCAGACAAGTAAAAAACTTTTTAAAAAACGTCTAGCATTTGACAGATGTGTGTCCAAATGTAGTTTCGCAATGTAAATTGAAAGAATTTCTGTCTTACTATAGCAGGTACACATGCAAAAGACTGAAACGCTATACACGATGAGACTTTCTTTGAGTCATTTGTTTCACAGACACAAAAAAGAAATAATTTAGGTACACTTGAATAGGCAGAGATGCGTATGTAAGTAACAGGAGGGGAGAGCACCTTTGGATTTTCGTGTATCCGTAGTAGTCGTAGATATTTTGTGGTAGATTTATAGCATGGAATTCAGAGTGATTTGTATTTCGTCAATAGTATGGTGTATGTTTTTATGTAAGTACATTTTGTTGGTTTGGCATACAAGATTGAACATGAGGTTTCACTTGGTTCCGGACGATTGGCACATGAAGAGCATATTATTGAGTAATACTTGTATAAATCCTTGTATGGATGTTGGAGCGGTGAAACAACTACAGATAATCAAATTACCTATAATTGACATAATTTCAATCGCTTCCATCGTGCTATGTATATTGTATATCAATCTTGGTTTCATAATGTCGAACGTATTGAACGAGTCAGTACATTACAGTATTTGTTTGTAGACGTATGTATGTAGAAGCAGTTTAGTAGTAGTAACACTGATATCCTTTCCGCATAGTTGATGAGTGTTGTGGTTCATGACAATTTATTTGGTTTTAGTATCAAACATTAGAGTACAGATTACAGACAGTCTGTTAGTAGTTGTAGTTGTATAGAGTAGTTGTATTTATGTAGAGAGAGAATACACCATGCAGCAGTTTGATGAATGTGTGTGTTTAGTGTGTTGTTGTGAGTTGTGTGTGTATGTAATTGTGTTAGGGATGAATGTGATGTAGATGTATTTGTATATACATTAGTCTAGTAGTACAAGTATGTGAAGTACGTATTTATGTGGGAGTGTAATTTTATACATTTGTATGTATTTATATAAACCTTGTGTTTGTTTGTAGTAACTGGATTGAATAATAATATAATGCTAGGTTGTTGATGATGATTTTGTGTTTTACATGAGATATATTTACGGAACGCGGGATACGTCTGGTTGGGTTGGTGGTAAATAGGTGGATGGGTGGGTGTTAGTTGTTGTATTGTATTGTATATAGTATTTATAGTATTTTTATATAGAGCACCTACATAGATTTTAGATTTTGGCTTTGTATGCAAGGGGTATTTGTAAATGTGTCGAGTAATGAATTCTGTAAGTCTATACATGACATAACACTTACATATATACATTTATATATGTGTGTATTTAGTATATATATATTATTATGAGGGGTGAGAACGTGGATTGATTGTGTGGCTGAGTTGTGGAAGTGGAAGAGGGTGTAAAGTGTAAATAACATTTTTGCATTTATTTACAATTACAATCTCATGTCTTCGTCGTCCTCTGCTTGTTGCGGGTCGGCAGGAGGTCGCGAAGGAGAGGAGCCGGAGCTCTGCTGAGCCGTGTTGTAGGAGGGATGCTCGGATATTGCATAATAGTTTCCATTGTAAATGACACCGAGCTCTCGAAGAACGTCTCCACGAATAGTAGCTTTGATTGTCCAATTGTAACAGTCGTCAGCCTCACTCTCGCGATCCAGACGTTCGACGTCAATGATTTTCGAAGAGAGTCTCTCCAAAATCACACCAATGTCTTTGATACTCAAATGTCTTTTCTGGTCGAGAGAGAGCTGGTCGATGAGCAACAGGAATTTCTGAGTTGTGATGGCTTCCTCCTCAAGCACTGACACATTGTTCTCTGTTTCAGACTCGGAGCTTTCAGTGGTCGTCCCCTCCCCACCGGCCCCACCACCAAGATCCGGGTGAATTATTGAGCTTGGGCCTACACCCCCACCACCACCAGGCCCACTTGACAAGGACAACGGAATACCCAACAAAGAGCTTGGCACCATTTTTTTACTCACGTAGCGTCCATTATTCTTATCATCTGCCACACCCATGAAACGCACATGAAGGGATTTTGAAGAAGGACCCGGACCACCGGCCATTCTAGCCGCATCGAGTCCGGGCTCTTGAATCGGCGAAGTCGCTACAGCCTTGTGCACCTTTCAACCCGCAAACACACACATTTACAAGGATTTCTCAATCATCAATTCCACAGATAGACTCATCATTCTAAAACTAGTCTACAAGTAGAGTCTATACCTACTTGTATTCAAGCCAAGCCATTAAACTTCATTATTACGAGGTAGGTCACTACTAAATTGCTACGTAACCACATTCCCAACATCCCAACACACAAAAATTATTTTTCTACTTCGCTTTCATAGAGGAGCAGTAAGTTAGTCATTAGCAGTTTAGTAGTAAGTAGCATAATCTTATTCCAGCGTCATCAATCACTTAAAACGGGAGTTCAACGTTCAATATTATCAGAATGCTTCAATGATTGTATTTAGTATTGATTAAGTTTAGTATGAGTGCAATAGATGTATAGATTGAGAATATTTGAGTGGAGACATACCTGGGTACTTGACACTTGCTCTACGAGTAGGGAGTAGGTTAAGAGAACCAGAGAGACTCAAACAGAGTCCACAGGTCACATAAGTAAAGGTCTGAATTCCTCACTCAAACTGTGGTCTCCTTCCCTGTGCCCTTGTGACTCTGGCCTCCTGCCCTGCCAACTTCCCTTTGCATTTGCTTTGGCTTTTGCCCACGTACCCAACTATGCTCCAGCGTTTCTACAATCTACACGCAAAAACCAACCATGCTACACCCTACGTTTTCACCAAAATAAAATAACAAAACATTCTTGTGGTAGTATAATCATAATACTAAATAGTATGTAGTATTTAGTGGTAAAAAGTATAAATATTCTAAATTATGTAAGTAAAGTAACTAGTATAGCTGTGGTAGCAGTGCTAGGAGTATAAAAGTCATAATAAATAGCCTGATACTGAGTGGGAGCTATTGGTATAATATGGTGGTGTAATAATAATCCAACCCATTCTTTCTAAAAACTTTCCCCTTGCACGAAGAAATATTTTCGGGTGACCCTCCCCTCAATTTCCTTCTAACTTGGCTGATTAAGAATCAGTGATGGCAGTCACAGTAATGTGTTGTCATCTTTTAAACAAGATAGAATAGCCAATCTTACAACTGCTATCTACCTCTAATTCCCCGTCCGACATAAAGTAGTCCATAAGACTTGACTGGCTTATACTACTAGTTCTGGCTTTGCTAGTATGATATTCCTCTCTTATTTTCATCTATGCCCTTATAAGGACTACTAGTAGTAGCATTAGAGCCTGGGATACGAACGCTTTCACGAGTTTGCGACAGAAGGGCAAGATAAATGTTCGGTTTTACGAGTAAACGCAGTTGCTAATATCCGTCTACTACATTATACTATACGAGTAAGTAGTAGGATCATACACAGGGACAGGGCTATACTACCCGGCTCCTTTCTTTCTACTACACTAAAC
Organism: Pogonognathellus longicornis; assembly: GCA_034694085.1. Lineage (NCBI taxonomy): Eukaryota > Metazoa > Arthropoda > Collembola > Entomobryomorpha > Tomoceridae > Pogonognathellus > Pogonognathellus longicornis. Next base: position 66,625 of record JAQFYB010000091.1, read on the forward strand.
AAACACACACACCATATACTAGAACAGATACTAATATACTACATACATTTACTACCTACACGGGAATATTATTTCCTAGATAGATAGATGGGAGTTTCCAGTCTACTACAGAATAAAGATAAAGCACACATCTGTATTCTTCAAATAGTATTGTAAATTGTAACACAAGTCAGCTCGTCGCTAATGTCATCTCATGTACCAGAGCTACAGACAAACTACATAAGAATTTATTCGTTTGACTCTACTTACTCTCACTATGCATAATATGGAATGGAATTGTAGTAAAAGTAGATGCTTACGCATTGCAAATAATGAGCACCGGGAGTAGCAGACAGAAGAACAGAAAAGAAATCTACTACAACAATGAATTCGGCACAGACAACAGCGGCTGCATATTATTATTATAACCCGAGCATGGATCACGCATGAAATAAACTTGCCGTCTTTCCACAGTTCCCAGACTACAAAATACACGCAGGTCAAATAATATTAATAATGCAATACCACTACACATTTTTTAATCCAATATATTTTCTAATCCACTTAGTCGGTGTAAGTAAGTAGACACATATACAGTTTTTTTTTTCCAATATTCAACCTGACACTATAAAGAATATATTTTACAGGGGAAAAATGTTTCTTTCGGTCGAGGGTCAATTTTCCATCAAAAACATTCTATATTGTAATTTGTCGTCTGTCCTATCATCGCCAGACCACTAAAATTCACTAAAATATTTCCTGGAGGAAAGCACGGAGAAAGCATCGCAGTAAGTAATACAAATAATGGATGTTAAGCTTCGGATCGAAAATTGTGTTCTCACAAACTCTAAAATATTTCCAGCGCTGACATATCTAACACAGACTTATGTGATTCCCAGATATTTTCATTATTATTCTTTAGACATTTCAACAACGAGTGACTTGTCACGATCATGATCAGCTTGCACAGAATAAATACAATAATTTCTCCTACTACAATATCTAAGTCATAAATTAAACAGAGTTTCATCTACTTATTCACAGTATAACCATACACTTGTATAACTAAGCCCATCTAATACGTATACGGCACACATTCCCTCTCATGACATTATTCTCCAATGAGTCCTTTCAGCTTATCAAACTGAATCGAAACACCCTGCACGACACATGCTATGTATACCTTCCAGCACATTCAAACTTCCATACTCGCTAAACTGACTTGTTATTCAACTCATGTTTACGATTTCTTTAACCCATTTTAAAACTTAATACAACTCGAAAGCAAATTGAAATAAAACTTTAATTTTTCCAATACTCAAACACTCTTGTAAGTATCAAGTAGTTCTACGTGACCTCACCAGTTTGTAATTTGAGTAAAATTTAAACCAAAATTTTAGAAATTGAATTTCAAAACCAAATACCCAAATGAAAATCATCTATTTTTAACAATTTCAATTACTTAATTTAATGTTTCCATTTTGAATTTATTTTGGAATAATGGGAGCAAAACCTCCAACTAAATCAATTCTGACTATAAGTGTTGGACCAATCTTTCGACAAATGAACTGAGCCTTAATATTTTGCTGTAAATTCCATTTCTCATTATTATCAACCTGTTTCGTTTTAACTCGACTCGAATAAATTATTGTGTCGACACAGAGAAAAACATATCGGCTGTATAAGACCTCGTACTAAGCTACAACAAAAACTAAATGATTTTTGATACAGTCTGTGTCCTAAAACTGATGACTGAAAAAAGTTTTTATTTCTTCAATAATTTTTCCTTACTAGAAGAAATTAATCCGCTCAATTTGGGAAATGTTCCTCCCACTATGCTATACCAGTCATCATAATAATTTCTGAGTATTTGCATCCCTACTATATCCAAGCACACTGTTTACAGTTATTGGTCTTAAAAACTTGTCGCGAAAAGGCATTCGTCGAAAATTAAACTAACACTATACTTTCTCCCAGTATTTATACGTTGTAGCTAGTAATATCACAGAATAATAATGACCTTGCTTATAACAGTGTTGTGAGAAAGACTAAGGGAATGGTACATCTATCGTCTACCTACATAAAATATATAGTAGCTAAAACAAACATGGACATACCTACATACTTACATCTCTGGAGCTGGAAAGAGCTATTAGAAATGAAATACAGATGATAGAAGTTTTAAAAAAGGGAAGAAGAATTTGGTTCTCGTAACATGAGCGTGAAGGACTAGCATAACACACTAGTGCTAGGACTTGACGAAGAGTACATACTGTGCTACATGCAGTATGTCCTCATTCTCTTATAAATACATGTGTATGAGTGAGTAGAGATGAATAGTCCTGGAAAATAGGTCAATGTGACACGTGCTCCTGATAGTCCTGGCGGTTGCTGCTGCTGCTGCCTTTGCCTTACCTCGTCTGTGTGCTTGTGCCACCACTACTTTCTACTCTGTGTGCTCCTCTTTACAACTTATATTTATCCATCGTTCTATTTCTACTCCAGCCAAGCCACTACTTCTAAAACTACTACTGCTGTTCCAACTGCTGGAGAAACTGGTACTGGAACTCAGACTCCCACTTTCCCTCGACTTCTCCGTCCCTTCCTTCCTGCCGCCTTCTTCTTTTTCTTTTTCTCTCTGACTCTCTCTCTCTCTAACTCTCTTTCTTTCCAACATTCACTTTTTTCCCAAGGAACCATCTATTGTATGATTACATTCACCACCACTACTACTCTAACTGTACATTTCTTCTGCTTCCAGTATACAACCACTCATTGTTAGATTCTATTGCTAAACAACTAAAGTCCAAGTACTGGTGGTAGTAGAAGTAGTAGTTGTACTAGAATCAGCAGTCAAGTCTATTCTAGTAGTATGTATTTCTATGTCGCTCTTACAAATACTATATAGTAGTATGTTCTTCTTTCTTTCTCGTTTCTAACTGGAAATACTGGAAATAGTAGTAGTACTAGTACTCATAGTAGTATGCTTAAACTACATAATATTACATACACAACCAACGGTTGTATTTGTATAGTGGTGGTGGTGGTAGTTGATAGTAGTGAAGGCGGCTTTCTAGTAAACTGCATAATAGATGAGAATGTGGCTCCAACACCTGGGACTGTCTTCGTTTACTCTACTTTAGGAGTAACGTGTGTGTTTGTGTATGAATCTACGGCTATGGACTATTATAACTTTACCGGTAGCTCTCAGTATGACTACTAGTAGCAGAAATTTGGAATACAGAGAGAAAGGAGTCAAATCAAAGGCAGAGAATCGTAAGAGCAAGTCTGGAGAACTAGTACTATGTATGTACTAGAAGTAGTATGTAGTAACAAGTCTCTGGAACATAACCAGTACGTAGAGTACTAGCTTTTAGACCACCATAGCACCTAGCAGAAGGAAATCATCTAAAACTTTCTCTGCAGTAGTATTACTATGTATGTAGGAGTTGTTATACTAATACTTGGGCTAGTAGTCTTCTTCTGCCCTGTCCCACAAACTTTGTTTCTCCTGCTTTTCGATCTTGTTCTTCGTTTCCAATTGTACGCTATATAATTTACGCTTCGACGATTACAAAATCAGAAAGGGAAAATAAATTTGAATGGGAGGCTTAATGCTCTTCTAATAGACACCTAGCTCCTTTATCTAGGTTTCTCTTGTCTGCACTTAGTGTAATTAACCGAGACAGATTTAACTCAAAAGAAATCATCTAATCTAATGGATACTTATTTAATGTGAAAACTGCTACTTGCATCATTTGATTGGGAGGAAGAGTCACAATGTAAACTTAGTTCAAACTTAAAATAGCTTTATCTAGCATTAAAATAAATACTTTGCCAAGTTATCAAACAAAGACTGACACTCGACGAGTGTTTTAAGTCGCAAGTCGTAACTCTTGTTTTTGGCTGTAATGAATCAATGATAAATGCACGATGTACTTTTACTCAGATAATATTATGTGATGGTTACTAATACAATTACATTGCTTGAGAGAAATTCCAAGCAACCCTTCTTGGGAAGATCATAATCCTCACACGCGGGTATTTATCGCACTCTTCGTCCCAATCAACCCTCCTGATTCATGTTTGGTAAATGTGACATTGTATTTATAACTGGGTATATTTATCGGTAACTGAAGAGTAATGTTTGAATTGTGAAACTTGGTTTACCTGTATTTTTCTGCCCTCTTCATGAAGAGCACAGCAGTGGAAGTCACAATAGGAGGGCTCAGGCGGGCTTCCACGGCCGCCTGGCCCATGAGGAGGATGCTGAGGAGGGAAATGGCCTCGTTGTGAGCACTCGACAGTGTGAACATGAACAGGGGCTGTAGGGCCTCCAGTGGCACTCTCCAGAGAAGAGGAGCCTTGTCGGGGAAGTCCACGACCCCCATACTGGTAATGGTGATTAGGATGGCCAGGAGGAAGGGCACCGTGGTGGGGTGGCAGTGGTGGAGGAACACTTGATCGGCTTGTTCGTGGAACGCTGTCGTAGGGCGGATCCTCGTGGCTTATCACAGTGATCGTCGGAGGCTTCGGACCAAAGTCATTAATCACCGTCTCCAGCTTCCCATCTTTCGTTATCATTGTCCGAATGCCCATTCTACCCCCTCCTACTTTCCCACCTGCACCAACTTGAAGGGCTGAAATTATACACAAAACTTATATTAATTTCATAAACATCCCTCCCGATATTTCAATTTGGAGTAAAACCAACCATAGAATTATTTAAATATCAAGGTAATCAGTAATAGGTACCACAAGTTACAAATTCTAGTATTTTTCTAAAACAATTAGTTGATTAATTAAGGTAATTAATTACAAAAGTGAGGTTATTGTCAGGTTAATTTGTTAATTTCGGGTATGTTATTTATATTCATACAAGTATCTCACTCAATTATGAATTAGTTAAGGTTTCAATTTGAAATTAAATCGGTTAGATCATAGATAGAAGTATTAGCTTGTACATATAGGTTAATGTGAGAAAATAATGTTAGAATCTAAAGTAACAATAATTGTGTTTTAAGTACCCTATCCCATTAGAAAGTGTACTCTCCGATTTAAACTGTTTAAAACTGCAAAATGAATTATTTACTGAATATTTTACATAAAGTTGGTAACTTATGCTTTCTCTTCCCAATTCACTCAATGACAATAAGCGCCGTTTTTATGAACAACTAGTAAGTGTCATTAGTCATTCCGTTAAGGTTATTTATTAGTGTGACATCACTGCATCCCTAGTTCAAGGTTGCATGTGCAGTGCCCAATCATCAAATGATCAACAATGAACAAAAGTGAAAATCGACTGTGAATCATTAATGAGTGAAAATCTGGAAAAAGAGTGAAACTGGAGGTGCAACGAAACGTTTCGAAAGGAGTAACTGAAATTCGAAAAAGCGGAAATGAGAAAAGGTGTGAGACAGATGGCGTACGTTGGAAAGAAGAAGTAGGGAGATGTGGTGAGAGTGGGCCGGCGGGCGGCAGCGACATGGGAGAGAGGGAAGATGGGGAGATGTGCCTTGCGAAAGCGTCATGTCTGTGCGCGGATGCGAGCGTAGGATGCGAAGAAGAGTAGATGGAGGCACCTGCTGGCGGGCGCTGATCCCATGTGAGCACAATTGTGATTCTTCCTCGGTTTTCCATAATTTTCCATGATGGCACTTCGTCTTGTAAGTCCAAACAGGAAATCGCCTCACACACAATTTTCGGAATTGAGGACAGGGCTGTATTTAAATAATCACTTTTTACTATTTGATTCTAGTAAATGTACTTTCTCCTCAGTTTCTTGTTTCCCTGACTTTCTAGTGCTACTAGCTAAGTATGTAGATACCTTGGTATTCAAGGTACGAAAAATTTGCAAACTACAAAAAGTATGCAAAATCGGCTTTCAAAGAGTTACATGGTAGTGTGAAAAAGAGCTAATCCTTGCCTAATCCACCGAAATTCATCACTTTCAAAATCTTAGTGCATGAGAATGAGAATAATAATATATGATGCTCGTAGGAAACTATCAGCAGAGGGTGAAATTTGTTAACAGTGCATGTAGTTAACAGTGCTTGGTCTCACAGCTAAAAACTACTAAAAGTACAGATAGTATTGCAAAAATCATTTTGATTTGTTTTTAGCACTTACTTTAGACAATCGAGAGAGAGAGATAAAAAACCAACTGTACCAATCCAAATAAAGGGAAAGGATTAAAATGTTGCGGCGGAATTATTACTACATAAATTAATAATAGTTCGGAGCAAAAGATTTCTGATGAGAGCGATCATTTCCGGTTGTCTTATAGGATGGACATTTTTACTAACTTAGAATTATGATAACCTACCATATACTTTGGTAGTGCAAACAAGCTATAAGCTGTAATGATAAATGTTTTAGTGTATAAGCTATGTACTTACAAATGTTTAGTATTTCTAGCTACAGAGAGAAATCATGTTGTGCACTTTCCCCGAATGATGCCGATGACTTTCTAGTGGAGTAAGTTTAAAGCGATTTTATGTTAGTGCATGCAAAAAATCTATATGATACAACCGCAACTATCTAATATTATGGCAAAGAAAGAGCTTGTATGGCATTATTGCTTAAACCAAAACATGATAAAAAGTATACAAAGGATACATGCAAAAACTATTATACCTGCTTTCCTTCCTTTAACAGAGTACTGTACTGGCAAAATGTGGCCCACTCTCTCTTTTTTAACCACAAAACCTAATGCCCCACTATTACGGAATAATATGTTATCTCGCATTCTACCTTACAGTTAGCCTTACACTATGTGTGTGTTGCAAAAAAGAAATTGATAGAAAAGTTGACTGACTGAGTCACTGTTTCCATCTGCTTTGTACAGCAGGGCAGAGAACCATTAACTCAATGCCCGAAATAAGGCTGACTGTGAATGGCTTCACTTGACTTAACTTTACGGAAATCCTATGAAAACGTACAACAAAATATTCATTTCTTTTACTAGGTAGCTTTAGCTTAGTAGAAGCATGGTACAATACTAAGGTCCAGTATGCATATAAAAAGATGGGGATAATACACCATAAAATTATTTTATACTCACCTAAGTGCTACATGTGCGTTTAAATGTAATATAGTAATGTGCTAGAATATATTTCCTTACATGTACAATATCCATTATATGGAGACTTTCAGGTCAGACTGAACTGAACCTCTAACTCAACTGGGAGCTCCCTACTAGAATATAATCCATTTAGTTGTGTCATACGAATACAGCATGCTTTCAATACTTGAGATGCCTAAACCAGACCTACCTAGTATGTGATTATTCACATAATGCAACGTAAGATTTACAAAAAATGCCTTTAGTGTGTTATGTACTTTACTTATAAATATAGGTTGTACCTAGGTAGTATTGTATAGTGATAAGATATCCTAATATTATTATTCGTTTCTTATGGACTCGTCATGGTAGAATTATCTTATCAACTAGCTCTTTCACTGATTTATCCTGAATAAGAGACTGTAAATCAGCAAACTGTGTTGCATAAAGCCTTAGGAAATTCGGGGGAGTGCTGGAAATGTGAAAGCATCCATTGATGGCTTGAGGCTAACAGTGACAGGCCATCTAAAAAGATTTTGTTGTGTTATTGGCCCAAATATGACAGTACATAAAGTAGTGTGGTCTCGCCTCGATTGATTTGCTTAGCCTCCAGACGGGTAGAAATAGAGTTACCTCCACATACAAATACAACACCTGAAATTTTTCTTTGTGCCTGAAGTGGTTCGCTGAACATTTTTACTTCCTTTCTCAATTGTGTATGTGTATTCTCTCCTAACAAGAATCAGAGATGCTTTACTTTCCATTCGGTGTTGTTACATCTGTGTTGGATTGACTGTGGCATTCGGCGTAACTCACATTTCAAAATCTCCCATAAACTGATAACCAAGTCTGACTCCAGTCAAAGTCACTATACATTCAACTTACAAATAAAGTATAGTCGAGCAGTTTCAACAAATGTATGCCGTGAGTGCTTTTGAGTGCTTTGTGCATGCAGTTCTACAGAAAATGTACATATTCCTACGAAACTCTGTGTACTGTATACTACACACAGGTAATCTAACGTTTTCTCCCGTTTCTGCTGAAAGGAAAGGTGGACACCTGTCTCAGATCTCAGATTTCAAAAGAAACTTATCAGATGTCCAATTAATGACAGGGTAATTAAGCGACAGACTTTGCAGCTAGAGGAGCCGTGCATCTGGTTGATCAAACCCGAAAACTAAATAACTTCGTAAAACACACATGCCAATTTTTCCTTGCAAAGCAGACAAGACATTAGTGCAAAAGTGCAAAATGTCTATAAATCGCTTAATGATCGTTTCGACACAAACAGTCTTTTCCCACCAGTCCAATCATTTGTCTATATCCTTTCCAACACTATTTACTCAAAGTACCTGCACCGACACGCAAATCAATATTTTGCAAATACTAAATCGACGATTCTTTATAAATTCGTTGATGTAACAAAATGAAAGGTACAACATCTTACAAATACAGGCTATTACTATAAAGTACCTGCCTATCTGTACAATACATGGGTATCTGCTAATTATCCTCCTTCTGTCTCACATACAGTTTACAGTTTTCATTAATATCAGTTTAGATACATACAGATACGTATAAGTATAATTAGCAACTGTGAGTAACTAAATTATATTTTATTACATTACCAACAGCAAGTGTTTAATTTTATTTCACAAACAGAAGTTTGTTTAAACTAAATACAATACTATGCTTTGACTGTAGAATTTACACTATTTTCAGTTGTGTATATTTGTATCATGCATTGGACTAAATGTGTACATGTAGTAGTAGCAGTAGTTAGTCACACGTCTTAATAGTTTAGTTAAATTGGTTGTTCCGCTACACTTCATCCCATGATTCATAGCAAGATTGCAGAAGTTGATGTAATGAGTGAATTAATGGGCAAACTTGAAGGAAAAGCACATTTGTAAAAGCACATAGAACATGCAAGCAAAATAAGAAAGCACAAAAGGCTAAAACATAATGTACATTGACAGCTAGCAGATTACTATTAGTATGCACTATGCCATTATATTGCTAGCCAGCAACTATCATTAGTGTTGATACTATAGTGTGTACTACATGTACATCGTGCGACTTCCTTTTGTGACCTTCATTAATAGAAAAGAATCAGGATAGTAATCTCGTTATTTCTTGCTCAGTCGTAAGTGTAAAAATATCCGAAAGTGTTAATTACTGTTGTAGTAATGTGGGTGGGGAGGGAACGTAAGCAATTACAACCATTATTACGACTCAGCACGCAATAAGCAATAGTAGCGTTCAGTGCGTTAAATACTGTAGCACATAATACACAGGAAGGAGTAAGAGTGTGATAATGAATCGGGTACAGTTCTAAAGAAATCAGAAATATAGTAAGGTATTTTAAATTAAGTATAAAAAAGACAGGAAACGATGTTTCAATGTTTTCGTGTTGTAAGTAAAGGAGTGGAGAAGGATGAGTAGGAAGGGTCATGAATTCACTAGTAGATGTTGTAGAACATACATAGAGGTATAAAAAGAATTTTTTCGTACACATCCTTTTATTATAGTATAAGAAATGAATAATTGATTTGTTTGGTAAGTTTGGAGGCTAAGTTTTTGGTAAGTGTGAGAGTGTATTTATACAAGTGTATATAAGACATTTCGGATGTATTTATAGGACTAGTGAAGAAAGTAGGTGGGTTATTTTATAGAGATGCAGAATGCAGGCGTAGTTAGGATAGGCTTGAGCTGGAGTAACAAAAGTCCGATAAAAAGAGATCCAATCCAGGCAGAGCAAAGGAAATAATTCTCATTCATCAGGTATTCACGAATATTAGGTTCATATATAACATCAGTGTAATACAAAGAGGAGTTATAAAGAGAGTTTTTGTAATTTATACATAGTAGAAATTAGAAATGTTTTGTAACACATTAGAAAAAAGGTCATTAAGATTTATAGCAAGTAAATTTAATTCTAATAGGAATATGCGAATACATTGAGAATACATTTAAAGGTTTCAGTAGTATTGGTACATTATGACATGACCATTTCGTAAGTACACGACCCAATTTTGTTGTAATTTTATGACAATTTGATCTATGCTTTAGTATCTCAATAATTTTATGTGTATACATAATGTACACAAATAATATCCGTTCTATGGTATGCTTTACTGTAATTCAAGTCTAAACATAATCAATTACGGTGGACTGGCATATTCAAACTGTAGTACAATTTACCTTTGTAATTGCATTCAAGTGATTGATTAAATAATTCCAATCTTTAGATTAGATTTTACATAATATTTATTCTGTGTGTGCATACAGATGTCTTTGTCTACCAAAGCTTGAAAAGAGTGTGTAGCTACTTTCTATTCTGAGTATTTTTCTCATTATTCTTTTACACTGTGTAGTACAGCATGTTTATTTAGATAGAACTCTACATGAGGATGTTCATGACTCGTAGTAGTAAAGACATGTTGTATAAGATATAAATAGTCACTTAAATATATTTGAAGTAGTTGCCATTTATTTGGAGATAAGAAATAAATGGCTCTACTTACCTGCTCGGATGACATCGACTCCCGCAGGACACCAGCGTTCCCCCGGACGAAGAAGCAGGAAGACTGTGTTGTCCGGCAACGACCGAAAGTACTCTGAATCGTCCACCTGAGTCCCATCTGTTTCCAGTACCGCTCGAACGCTTTCATGCACTCCCACTCCCAATTTCTCTCGCCCTTAATGATACAATCAACATTACTTTTCCCAAATGACAAATTGATTTTCACAAAACCTACGCAAATGCATCACAGCACAGCTTTGTGTATTTACCCTACACTGACCTACCTTACTTTACACTACATACATACATTCATTATTAACCAACATCATATTATTTACAAATACAAATGTGTTTTATCCAATTAGAATTTGAGCATTTTTGTATACAGTGTAATGGACTGTAATGTATAAATATTTAGGGTTTTTTATGAGCAATTTATATTTTTAAGGTATTTTTAAGGAGAACATTTAGCAAGTTGGATGGATATGGGTGGTATATATAGCATGGATATTCATGGGACACAGCATGGAGTAGAATTGTGTTTTCGTATTAGCATACAGGTTTGTTGGTTGGAGAAAGTGAAAAGGTAAAAGTGACAGGAAATGTCAGTCTAGCTGTCAGAAGGGCAGAAGTTGATAGCAATATTTATGAATTATTCGTGTGAACAGTTTAATGATTCAGGAGGTGTGATTAATGCAGGTGAAATTGAGTGGAATGCTGAAAAGGGAATAAAATGTAATTGGATGGCATACCTCTGACTATAAGTTCCTCTAACGATGCAACTACCAACGCTTTTCTCGAAACTCTTGAACAGTCCCAAACCTTGAAAGGTCGTCTTCCGCGAGATGTCTACAATACAAGAAAGGTGACAGAATGTATAAATACATGATGTATGAAATCAATCAAGTTGTATATGCAAAAAGAAGGTATTTATTGTGATTTGGCTAGTGTAGTCGTAGCACTTGTGTTTGATTTGATTGTCCACAAAAGTGTATGTATGTCACAAGTTCTTTTATGTGATGCGGCAGGTGAAATTTGTCCATTTCTCTGCGTTTCTGCTGCAGAATTCAACTTTACGACACATTCCAGCACCACTACAACAGACAAGTACACATACCTCCAGTCGACACACAGACAAATACAAATAACACAAGAACACGTACAAGAGTTTATCCAAAATAACGTTAGGCAACGAATGCAGGTATAGTGACTATGGAGTCTTTATACCGCATTAGGTCATTAGGTGTTAGGAGCTTCAAGGTAGGTGTACATTGTACATGTAGTAAAGTCCTTCTCCTTGTACTACTACTACCAGTATAGAGATCAATACATATTTAAAACCAAAGAGAGAGAGAGAAAGAGGGAGAGGAACAAGAATAGTAGGAGAACACGAGCTATTAGGTAAGAATAAAGAAAGGTCTTTTATGGATGAACCAAGAACAAGAACCAGAAGAACCAGACAATTTCTTAGTTTTGTAGTCTGATGTGGTGTTGCATGGTTGTATTTACTATAGTTGTATGTACATAGTCGAAAAACAGTAGTCCACCTAGTCCACAACCCACAATATCATACAAGGCAGCAGAAAACACGCACACACACCGAAAACACAATATAGTAGTTGAGCTGACTTTTGAAAGCTGGCCGAACTTCAATATGGCGTGGACCGTAGTGTAGCCGTAACAGAGAATAAGTAGGTAGGCATGGGTAAGTACGCAGGTTAGCTGTAGTTTTGCTTTTACTTTGCTTGTGGTTCTTCTGTAAGCAAAGTATTAGCTACCTATACATATTACTATGTCTTCTTCCATCCAACATCCTCTACATACTCCCAACTCACTCACTACCAAACCAATACATACACATACTACACTCTACAAAAGATAAACTAAACATAGACACCTCAAATAATACTCCTACCTATTACTATGTATGTACACGATATGTATGTCGTAGCTATTTCTTTCCACACTCCAAAACTCAGATCCGATTCATTCATACAAACCTTCAAACCTTTTTACTACACAACTAGTCCACGTATATATTTTATCAGTACATAGGTCCCTACATAAAGTACATACATGTACATACACATACAACCTAGTCCTATGTATTTAACTCCTAGTACTTCCATACAATCCCATACACAGTAGTATCTGTACAAATTTACTACAAATGCATTAAGTATGAGCACACTTGGAGAAGATACCTTTCTCCGTGGTGTTTCTACATACATAATATTATTATTACACCAGTACTACTAAAATACATACATAGTACATACACAGTTGTAGTAGTAGAATAGTCACACAGCCTTGACTACTAGTAGTACGATACTTTATTACTTTTGGCTGCTACAACAACGTCGTCGTATCTGTATTCTATGGCTAGGTAGGTAGGTGAGGAGGAGAAGATGCTCACTCAGACGATATTATTATTGTTAAAAGCACACAGCTACATACTACCAATACTATTCTACACTAGCATAGTGGTCCAAGTATCGCATAGCGTGAATGGTGAAGTATTATTATTATAAACAGCAGGAGAAGATATCTGGGATGTGTATAGTTAAAGTGTGAGAGAGAGAAAGACTCTATATATAGCAAGACACAATTTGACTTTGGTTTTGGTTGGTTTTGTTGGAATGTGATGTTCACAATTGTCTATTCTCGGATCATTTCCAATAAGATGTTGCACTGTGCACTGTGGTAGATGTAGTAGTGTAGTAATAGTTGTAGTAGTAGCAATAGCAGTTGTATTAGAGTAGTAGTATCTGTATGTACTAGGAGATGTTGGGAAAGAGACAGGCAGAGAGAGAGAGAGAGAAAAGCTGAGGGAAGCCAAGTGGACCTCTGTTCAGATTTTCATAGAGAAGTACATAGTAAGTATGGGTTAAAGAAACAGCGGTGAAGTGATACTCTGAATGAGCCACTATCGAATCAAGTCGTGAAAGGCATAAGAGAAGACGGTCGTACGTAGTAATGGCAATACTACGACTACTACCAACTATGTACTACTACACTAAAATAGTATTGCATTGCAGAGAAATCTATGATGCTAATAGTTACAGTAAGCCAAAGAGGAGCACATCGTCCAAAAAGCAGCAGCAAAAGCACCCAAGGTCCAAAACTTTAGTCGCTTTTCTTTTAGTAGTAGTCACCAACCACATCGATCACATCGCTCTACTTTCACCTCTCTCGCTCTCTCTCTACGCGATCTCTCCCTCTCTAAGTCGTCGTCGTCGTCTTCTTCTTCTTCGTTTACTTGGCTTTCCTTTCTTCAACTTAACTTTCTTTCTGGCAGAGAGTTAATACTTATATAACTTTCTTTTATACATTGTCGGCCTTTTAGTTTAAATTATCAAAGTGTAGATGAACGGACGGATGAAGATGATGGAAACAACGTTAACTGCCGAGAGAATCTCCTCAAACTCAAACTTTACACTTTCCATGTCACTCAAGTCACATTCACAAAGATATTTCATAATATCTCTCACCTATTCTTCCTCTTCTGTAGTAGTAGTAGTAGGAGTATTGTAGGAGTACAATAAATATGCAATTGCAACTCTATTATTAAATGTAGGTAGGTATATGGTATGGTAGGTATAGAATTGCTGGATGAAGTCTTCCTTTGTATTGTAGTTATGTGTTGAAGATGAAAGAATATGTAGTTAGTGTAGAGTAGAATCACTTTAATTTATATAATGATGCTGACATTTCAAATATAATAGTATGTTGTAGTTGTAGCTACATGTCGTGTCAAACTGTTTGCTATGTCAATATGTAGGACACTTTTGAAATTTGAAACTTCAGACCTTCAAAATACGAACACGTCACACGAACTCACGAAGACTTATTTAAGAAGATAAAAAATTGTAAACAGAAGAAAATGCGAAGAGGGAAAAAAGGGAGAGAAAGAGACACGTAGGTATAAATTAGCTTAGTACGATAAAGTTTTTACACTCTAGTAGTAGTGGATGGTATAATGTAGAAATGAAAACTAGGTACGTACAGAATAGTGTTTGGAAAATGAGGGAATGAATTGAAAGAAGGAGGAAGTTGGTAATTGTGAGTAAATAAAAGTGCAAAGAGATTGTGTGCATATATTTATATAAAGGTAAACTACCTCTCTTGACATGACGACATTTCCAGGTGAGGGCTATAATGAGTGGGGGGAGTGCTGTCCTGACCTCCTGACCTCGGGACGACGATTGTGTGTGGTGGTGAGATGGCTGTGGTACTGGACAAGCCTCCTACCTTGGCTTCCTAGCTAGCACTAGTCGTCTCTTCCTTTCCTGGCTCCTCTCTCCGCTCATCTGCCTATACACACCACTTTCCTTCGTATATCCACACACACACCACCGCTTTCCCAGCTACACCATACCACCACCATACACGAACACATACCTACTCCAGTACCTACTCCACTACCTACCACCACACCATACCACCATGCACCACCACTCCTACTATATCCCACTACTACATCAAATCTCCAGTACAGAGTCCCGATGAGTCTGTAGACTTGTAGTGTATCTGAGTCTCTGTAGTGGTAGAGGCAACACTCGACTGGTATATAAAAAAGAACCAAGAAGACTCCGAGTACAAACAGCAGTCTGCTAGTAGTAGTACACCATTCACCAGACAAGAGTTGTGTGATACGTTTTATCCCCATGTCTTGTGCTATGTACCATGCACTTCCATTCGGATTCTACTCGGTGACAGTGGGTTGGTCTTAGCATGACCCGTTCTTCGCTCGTGGAAAACGTTCGGATTCCGAATACTTTGAATCTCTTTTCTCGCTATGCTTCTGAACACACTACAACACACTCTAGATACGTATACTAGATGTGTAGGTATTACATACAGCATGTCAAAGTATATTTTCGTTATGTATGTTTGTAGGTATATGTGTCCACATATTCTGTATGTATGTATGTATGTAAGAGAAGCATACCTACTAGTTACATTACATAGAAGTATGTAGCTAGTACATTTATAACATTCTACACGAGTTGAGACTATATATCACACTACATACAACATACAGCCACTCAAGTCTCTCTCAGTCCTTCTCTTCCAGTAGTGCAGTTTACACTCGTACACTTTAGAGTTTAGACTGGTCGTCGTGGCAAAGCTTTGGCTCATGTTGGGATGCTCATTCCGAACGAGCTCACTTCCAGCTTTCTCTCTTTCTCGTCTTTACTTGCCCAAATACGAACATAGAGAGTGAGTGAGAGAGTGAGGAGAAACAGTTAGCCTAGGAAGTACTACAATGTCTAGTGTACATATACGTAAGTACTATGTATGCAAGCAGTTAGTTGTATGTACTCTTTTTCTATCAATGTCTCCTACAGACTCCCTCGTACTATAAGTATGAGCACATACAACACATACTTGCAACAAGAATACGGCTTTCCTTTCACACTTTCACTACAAGGGGAAAGTGCACATACTAAACTAGTCCAGTTCAAACCATACAAGTCAGAATAAACTAGGCAATACTAGTGGCACAGATAACAATCTCAACTAATACATATTATAGATGTGTACTAGCATACTATAATATATCCCACATCATTCTCCACACTTTTTCCAGCTACTTGCTACATACAAGTATTTTAAGTGTATATTTATGTGTGGATCTTGTATCCATACGTAGGGTTTAGTAGTAGTGTGACTTAGATGTGCATCAACCAACACATTGCTTGATGAAATGACTACTGCTACAAATACAGTATAGGTGCTAGAAAGTGGAAGGATGCTGCAAAATGTTTCTTTCACTTCCTCATCTTGTTCTTGTGCAAAAAGCGTTTATTCTGAATAACTCTTGTTGCCTGTTAATTGGTGAACTCACTTTTAGTGTATAGGTATGTAGGTGGAGAAGTCTCTTTCATCCGTAGCGTTTAGTAGTGTAGTGTGTGAGACATGGATTGCCATGTACATAGCAGTATTAGTAGTAGAAGTCCTTCGAAGCAAACTCATGCGGGCCAAGAAAAATAGTAGCGTGGAGAGTTGGGTCGTGTAGTGAAAGGGAGTCTTATGATTCTACACGTAGCATACATCTAGTAGCATACCCACAGCTTGCTTTCAGTCACAGTGAAATCCATATTGTAGTCATTTTGTATTGTAATGCATAGTGTAGTAATAGATGTGTATTATGTTGTTGTATACTAGTAGGAAGGTTGAGCAGTATGTACACATAATAGTACGGAGCTTTTGAAAGGTAAAATCGGTCTAGTATGTGGTAGTTGTAGACTCAGTGCCACCATTAGTGCATGCAGAGCAAGAAACAACAGACGCAGCTACTGAGCAATACAATGACTAGGAAAGTGAAAGGAAGTTAGTCTTCATAGGTCTACATAGTGTAGATAGATACTTCCACTCCAATCTCCTACTATTTCATGGATACTACCGTAGCTATGTGTATAGCTTTAGCATTACTAGATTCGTTTCTAACACTCAGACACATACACTCTCTCTCTCACTCACTCTGTATCTATAGCATCCTGCCTGTTTTCCATGGGCTGACACACATTTTGAGTCCCGCTGCAAGATATACCTATAATGTGACACTGCTCTACATTACAACTATATCAATGTTAGTAGTATGTATGTACTTGCCCCAGAAAAAGATCTGTAGAAGTCACCTAATATTATATAAGAAAAACCCAGTAGTTGTAATAGCGACTACATACTTACACATATACATACATGTTTGTACTGAAATCATACACACAGAAAATATATTAGTTTTCCTATACATTATTATACACACACGTCCTTTCCAGATACATGCAGCATGCAAACCTAAAAGAGAGTATAGACAAGGCATATACAGAACTGTGTATAAATGTGTAGTATAGTTGCACATACTTTTACTATTAATTCTAGTATGTATGGCTGTATAGGAAAGAGAGTGAGAGTAGAGTGTGCTGAGTGAGTGTGAGTGGGGAGGGGGAGGATGAGGGTGGGGAGATTTGTGAGTATACTTGTAAATATGAAGCATATCTTTGGAGTGTATAGAGAGAGGTATAGGATTTGTGATGCTGAGCGTATAGTGTGGCACATAACGAAGCAGAACAGTTGTAAAGGAGTAGAGTGGAGGAGGAACAAGAAAGTGGAGAGCCGAAGTTGGCCGAGCCTAGTCAGTTGTGTCCTCCTCTGCCGGCTTGGTATGGTTGGGAGAAACCTGAAGATCTGAAAGCGTTTGATCTGATGAGCATTACCACCCACTCCTTATTTCAGCATGAGCCTCCGTTCGATTGACCTGATTTCTGAGTTTCTCTCTGTACAAGCAAAGTATGCTATAGGATTTCTAGCTCATCTTTACTATCATTATACGTACACTACTCTCTCTTCCCCTATATATAATATTACTACATTAGTCCTCACTTTACAAAAACCTACACCTACATTCGTCAATTCACCACTACTACTTTCTCCCACTACCACCACCACACTCCACTCCTACAACATACCAACAAAGAATACAATATGCACTCTCTGTGTATACAAATACAATTATAATTCTACCACTACTACCCGTCATAATAATACTATACCATTCATCCAATACCCACATAATTCTTAGTCTTCCAACTCCAATCCATTATCCTATACCTACTTAGGTATATATAATAATAATATTATTACTACCTATCTATACCTCTAGGTATTTTTGGTAGGTACCTAGTACCTATGCATATAGTATAGATGAAAATGTAGTACATTACATAATGCGTGTACACAACACAGTAATAATAATATGTTAATATTACAGTGTGTGCACATTAGACATTATATAATAAGTGTTTACTGTTATAGGTACTATCTGTGCGTGGGCACTTATTCTCTATACTTCTAAAGGTACTTAGGTGTACTTATATTTATATTATAATATTTATTGTATGTAGTATTGTATAGTGTGCAAAGATATAAATGTGCGGGTAGTAATAACAGGAGTAGGTATGTGTTGACTGGTTGTGTAAACGAAAGTTAGAGGTTGAGTCAGTAATAAGTATAGAGAAGGAACGTGCTCCGTGTGAAGACACATACAGAGATACACACATGCACGGTGGAAGAAGTAGTAGGATGGAGGATGGAATGAGAATAGGTGTTTCCTTGCTACTAAACTAACTTTACTCACTGACTTACTGTGACTGGAACTCGACTATCTGTACACATCTTATTATCCTGGTTCGTTTCTTTCTTTCTTTCCTTCTTTCTTCGGAGACAGACTGAAGGCCAGTCAGACTTTTTGAACCTCATCCGTTGCTCATAGCCAGACTTATTGTTTGAATGTCGTAGTAACTTTTACTTACATAGTTGTATAGTGTGTGATACGTAAGCTAAACCAAAGCTATAAATGGGGTGGCTATATTGTAGATGTTTGCTAGCAATGCTACGTCATTTTTTAGGAAAGTTGTTGGAAAACAGGAGCAGCATGCTGCTAAACGTTGCCTAATATTCATATATCACGTAAAATGTATGTGTGGCATTTCTCAGTTAACTTTCACTAAGGCTGCTGCTGCTGCAAAGTAAAAACAAGGGAT
This sequence comes from Pogonognathellus longicornis, assembly GCA_034694085.1. Classification (NCBI taxonomy): domain Eukaryota; kingdom Metazoa; phylum Arthropoda; class Collembola; order Entomobryomorpha; family Tomoceridae; genus Pogonognathellus; species Pogonognathellus longicornis. Next base: position 85,742 of record JAQFYB010000091.1, read on the forward strand.
TTTATTATGCGTACGCTCACTGCTGCTAAGTTGCAAGGATAGTTTTGTCGGTACGGTGAAATAATGTGTGTGTACGATGTTTCATCCGTTTTGCTACAGCTATCCAGTTTCCTAGTGATTTCATTTATGTTTCTTACTAACCAGGCTAATTCAATCAAGAGAAAGCGTGCCAGAACACACATGCCTAGACACCCATGTAGCAGACAATTGCATTTATGGTACAATTTGGACGATTAAACTGCGTAAAGTTATTAAATGCTCCAGTATTTGCCAATTGCAGCCAGACACACAGCTCTTCCTAGACATCCTAGCCAACTTCAAGGAAGTAACAACTTCTTAACTCAATTCATAATCTATGACGCTTACACACGTCAAAACAAAAGAGAACATATAATTCTTAATTTCCTTTATCACATTTTTGTGCTTGCTCGGATAAATTGCTATAAAAACATTGGGGCTTTTCAAATGCTCGAGGTTAAAGCCAGGTAACAGGTTAAAATCTGTTAAAAAGTTAAAAGTTAAGACGGGG
>JAQFYB010000092.1:0-86223 GCA_034694085.1 Pogonognathellus longicornis
GACTGAAGAAGTATTCAATCTCAGGACGGCTGATAGTTACAATCGAATGTGTAAACCACCAAGCCGAACACGCTGGCGTAATATATAGGCATAGGTACAAAGGTACATATACTTACCTAACCTACATCATATTTTATTATTATTGTCAGAAAGTAAATTATAAACAAAAAACTCCCTTCAAGGAATAATATAGCTAAATAAGCTTTTGGGTTGTGTCTGGAAATCAATTGGGTAAATCGAAACCGGAAGCTCCTGCAACAAAGACTCCTAGAAAGTACGCACCTTCCTCGGAAACTGCTTGTAAAACTTTCTGAAAGTTCCTGACTCAGGCGAGACGAGAGTATGCATAGGCATAGTTTCTCATAATTATTAGTAGTTCTTAAGAAATCATCGAAAGAAGGATTTGATGAATACTCAAATAATTGACACATAAGCCAAAATGTGTGGGCTCGATTGGAAGTTTGCAATATTCCCCATAACCAAGCCATCAATCAGCGTGGCAGTGAGTGGAAGTAGTGGATCGTTGCCTCAGTTGCCAGTTCATTCATCAAATCATCATTTTAAACTGTCACAGAACCACTATGGAATGGACTACTACATCAGTATGATGTATCAGACTCCTGTCTTGTCAATATTCTAACACTATCTAACACTGCTGCTGTACTCACATGCAAATTCTTAAATACCAATAATACAAAACATAATCAACAATTTCAATTTAAGGATGGAAGAGTTTTTTATCTTTATTTTAAAGAGAACTTGAAAGCAGAGTAAACCACAGACCTACTTTTGGTATGGACCTACATAAGCTTAAATAATATTTAATGTAAATGTATTGTAATTGTAAACGACTTAAATTTAATGTTTTAATAACTATCATCTATAGATGCTGTAGACATTTATTTTTAACATTGATTTGTTGCTTTGCATTGTCATATCACGTATGTTGGGTTATACTCTTATACTTATGCATGTAATGGGTAAATGATATCCTTTTACTGAAAATACAGTAGGTAAATAGTATTTCTGTTTTAATTCATGCGGACAGATTAACGTGTACACATTCATATTTTCATTGAGAAATTCATTTAATTGTGGACACATTAAATAGCACTCATTGCAAACTTTCAATTTCATGGTATTCAAAATTGAATCATGGAAGACTTCCGGTTCCGTATTCTGTATATACACAAACAACCATCTTTACTAAACGTTCCCTATGTCTTATTATCAAAATAACATAATAGTACCATACATTTATAGTACCTACAAATTATAGACGCAATACCAAAGTTGAATCAACTAAAAGGGTAATTGCTTTCATTTCACATTTGAGGCATCACTAATCTAGTGACTATCTACAGATTTTAACTGCAGAAATAAAAATGTCTGAGTTTTTCGACAGTCAAATGTCAACTGTGTAAACGTCATGCAGTGCAAATGCATGTTGTATCTTTTGTCATCATCGTCTGATGATATAATATTATAACCTTTCCACTTCATTGTACAAATGTATGTATACAAATACATTCATTTTACTCGATTCATTAACTTCATTACAGATAGTAATTGCTCTTTGGTAAAACATACGCATATATTATTTATAATTTCGCTATTACGTAATTGTGTACTTTTTCAAGGTAGAGAGCGAGATAGAAAGTTCCGTTTTAGTACAAAGTCCATATAGACGGTACAAATACAAAAAGTAAAGTCAAGAGTTCCATTTAGTTACGTTATACATGATATACAATATCTACAGTAAATAGGGTAAAGTTTACAGAGTGGGACAAAGTGTTAATTCGAATACTAATTGATTCGCATGATTGACAATTAATGGCCACTGTAATTAATCAATTAGTATAAGATTAGGCTTTCCACTCATTCGACTGACTATATCTAACAAAAATAAACAACGATCATAAATATCAATGTCCATAGTCCTATCCTATACCGATATTGTAATATGCATTTGTTATTTTAAGATAACAGAACTTTTCCTATGCATTGAAGGTGTGTCTAAACAAAAACATATAAATAGTATGTGACCGCTGGCATTCTAAATTGAATCTGTTGGATTAATGTTTCCTTCAATTACCTATTTAGAAACATTAAATATGAAGAGGGTCAACTGCTTCTTTTTTACTGCATTTACTGCAGTGAGTTTAACTTGCATTGCAGTATCTGTCAATGGAAATACAATAATAACTTCACCTAAAGTCACGAATTGGGGAGTCTGGGGTAATTTTGACAGATGCCCTGACGGAAAGTTAGCAAGAGTGGTACAATTAAAAACAAGTTCATACATGGGTCCATTGAATGATGATACATCTCTAAATGGCATCAGATTCTATTGTGGAGATCACTGGGATTCTCAAACTCCGAAAATTAGCAGCTCAGAAGGAAGTAAAGGATATTGGGGATATCATTATGCTTGTGGAGGAGACGGATATATTACCGGATTCCAGCTTCGTGTAGAAAAGAAGACTTTGTTGGGGGACAACACTGCGACGAATAATGGAAGATTCTTCTGCTCAAATCACCACTCTGGAAATTATATTATAGGGGATGGGGAAAGGTTTGGGGACTGGGGAGTCTCACTTTCTTGTCCAGATGGTCATGGCGTTTGTGGAATTAGGACGCAAGTGCAGACCTATAATGTATTGAGTAAGTACCATTTATACCTATAGTCCGATACTGCATTGCATACCAATAAGATTTAGTATTCTTCCTAATCTATTTTCAAAGCTTTTTTAGAAATTGTCTGGAAGTAATGAAATTCATTTTTGTTTGTAGTTGACAACACAAGTCTGAATAATGTAGCTTTGGAATGTTGTGCGGTGGAAGGTATTTCTAAATATGGAAAAAACAACAGGAAACGGTTCATATCACCTTTGGTCAATCTATAAACAGTAGACCGCAAAACCCCGAAACTACGGGAATGAACTTTGAAATCAAGTTTGCTAAATAAACTACTACGAGTTTACGAGTCACAACAAGTACCCATATTCCGAAACGGGTATATGCCTGTCTTACACAGATTGACTAGGGTGTTATTTTGCTGAATTTGTAAATTGTATTACTCATTCTTCTAATAAACATGATGATTAAATTAATGCATTTTCATGCAAACTATGTATATTTTCGATAAAACCTTTTCAGTCTACGTATAGTATTTATTTTCATACTACAATAAACTTATTCTTTAATATCATTTTATGGTTAATGATAACCTTGCAAATGTGACTTGAATAATGCTGAACATTATGTACCTAGTACACCCACTTTTAAGGGTAAATAGTAAGCTAAACCTAAGCATTTGTATTTTCTATTTAGAGAAGTTAGGTAATTGATTAATAAAAAGGTAAACAGCAAATATTACGTTTACTGCGTGTACGTTAGTGATACATAGGTAAAGAGGTAAAGGTACACAGAACCTACACAGTTGTAGGTAATCCATCGTCCATTGATTGATCTCAACTTTTATCGTTATTCATTATCATACCAAAATAAAATTGTTATTTACAAATACATCTGCTGCAAAACAAACCACATTGAACTTGTTTTTGTATATTGTTGGAATTATCTGTGGATGTATAATATTTTACGTACATACTTTATCACTGTAACCAGTAACAAGTAACATGCATTGATTGTCTCATTTTGGTTTCCGATTCACACCTGTCGTCGTGTAACGTATTTTACAAACTACAAATTTTTGTACATGAATGGAGAGCTCAATCAAATATCTCTTGAAATCCGGTGTTTGAAACACTTTGCAAAAAATCAATTTTTCTGAGTTGGTATTTTTAATCTTTTGATTGCTTTGTAACCGGTTGCAATAGCCATGACAGTGCTAAAGACTTCACCTTTGGTTGAGGGCGTCATAATTAATATTTTCCTCGTGTTATCTTTGTCATGGACTGCTGTCACTGCAAATCGCACTTTGGAATCTCCAAAAGTAACGAACTGGGGAGTTTGGGGTGAGTTTGAAGTGTGTCCAGAGGGCAAATATGTTAAGGGAATGCAATTAAAAACAGAACAATGGTTCGTTCCACCTTTTGATAATACATGTTTAAATGGAATTCGGTTTTTCTGTGGAGATCCACTTGGTGACAATACTGTTGCACTTACTAGTAAAGTAGGATCTTGGGGAAAGTGGGGTAACTTGTACACATGTGGAGAACAGCATGTCATAGGATTTCAATTAAAAGTCCAGGCTCCGTCATTTTTGCCTGTGGATGAAACTGCAACAAATAATGTGAGAGTATTCTGCTCCAACACAAGCAGTGAACACTTTATCGAGGGAGATGGAGAAAGATGGGGAAGTTGGTCTCAAAGTCAAATCTGTGGACGAAATGAAGCTTTCTGTGGTTTGAAAACCCAAGTTCAACCTGATCAAGGACTATTTAGTGAGTTTTATGATATTATTGACTCATAATGGCAACTTTTGCATGAGTAAGTGGATTTGAAAATAAAAATTTGTTACTGCATTTTTCAGGAGATGACACAGCCTTAAATAACATCGCTGTACTATGCTGTAATATTAAGGCGCAGGAACAGCACGTAAATTATTAGCAAGACAAATGCATATAGCTACGCATTATTTTGAAGCTAGGAATAATACACTCAAAAGTTCAAATTGTTGGAGCAAAAATGAAAAATTGTAAGCAAAAGCTTACAAATATTATTGTTATAATACTATTCATATGAGATACAAAAACAATGAAATAAAGTCTCAAATAAAACACAACACACAAAATAAAACACTTAAAAGCTGGGCTGGGCAGCATGGATTAACAGACTGAAATGAATTATTTTGGCACGTTATCATAAATTAATGTTTAACCCTTAACCTTTTTATTTAGTTGCATTCACTTCAAATCGTATTTAAATTATGCATAGAGTATGTCAGCTGTGTGTATTACTAGTATGAAGTAGTGAGAGTGAGACAAACCGCGACAAATCGCAACAAACTGGTTTAAGTAGATAGGAACTTGCCTTAATGTTTTGTAATTAAAGATAAATAATTTTCCGCCGATTTACATGCAAAAGACTTTTCAGGCAATGGAAATGTTCATTAGTGTAGTGAGTAGTGTAGTGTAGTGTATGCTGAACAATGCGTTAAGTTGTAATATATACCATGTGTAATGTTTATGTAAATCCCAATCCTTTCCTAGTATATCTTATCCGTATCCTACACAAATTAAATTATACAAATAATTGCAGGGCATGAGGAATTAAGCATTTTATAAATATTGTAAATTGATTGAATAATTTGCATGAAACGAGTTTATTGGTATTCTCATTGAGAAGTCATACTTATCTGTAATTATCAGGAGCAAAATGCGGTTGATAATAAAATTCCCCAAGGCATTTGGAAGATGGATGAGTTGTTTAGTCCAGCTTAAGATTATGAGTGATAACACGATAATAATATTAAATGATTACAGGAAAGTACAAGCGAATTACATTGCTATAATACTGGCTGAGAGAGAATCTGCAGATACACAGTAAATTGTATCGAGGTGTTAGTGACTCTGTAAAGCAATTTCTCGCATTAAAAATTTCCAACAATGACGTCATTTTTGCAAGTCTCTTTTTCATTGATCATAGCATTATTCCTCTCGAACTCAAATGCAGACCAAGTTCTATTATCGCCTGTTATAACTAACTGGGGACGATGGGGAACCTTTGAAAATTGTCCTGCAGGAACTTTCGTCAAAGCATTTCAACTGAAAACAGAGCCATTCAAAGGTCCAACGATCGACGACACTTGTTTAAATGGAATTCGATTCTTCTGCGGAGATCCTTTGGACGGAAGAACTAGAGTACTTACAAGCAGCGTAGGATCCTGGGGAGTATGGGGGAATGTGTATTCATGTAATGATGGACACATAGTCGGATACCAACTACGAGTCGAACAACCACATTTGGTTTCTGATGAGACTGCGACAAATAACCTGAGAGTTTTCTGTTCGACTGCTGTGGGCTATTACATTGAAGGAGATGGAAATGCATTTGGAACTTGGAGTACTGCCCAAATCTGCGCCCCTTACGAAGCTGCGTGTGGAATACTCACTCAAATCCAACCTGATCAAGGAATCTTGCGTAATCGAAATAATTCTAACATTAAATATTATCTTACTTTACTTTACAATAAGGATGAACTTATCTCACTATTATAAAGTTAGTAACCTACTAATTAAATACCTAAGTAAATTTTATTTGGTTTTCCCTAATCATGTTGTATTTTTTTCTAGTTGATGATACCGCGTTAAATAATGTCAATGTCCAGTGCTGTAATGTTACATCAAATGCGGCCGTATCCGGGTAGATTGACTCATAGCCGGACCTCAACAAAATCTGATCATCTTCACGGAAACTGATAATCTTGTTCTATTAAAATCCATCTTTCCAAATATCCCAACACCGGTATTTTAGCAGCGACTTTATTCTGGGCACTAATTAATGCATCCGTAATAGCATGAGAGTGCATATGTAATTATCGCATTATCTTAGTCTACAATTATGGAACATCTTGCAAAAACACAATTAGTTCCACCTAATACATATACCTAATCAGTTCAACAAAAACATGGAAAACTTCTTAGAAATGAAATTGCAGAAAGATGAACACGAAGGTAACTGCGAAGAAAAGTCTTATTGAATGAAACACCAAACATCCATTTCAAGGACCACATTTTTTGTTACAATTATATTCTACTGATAGTACATTCATAAGTACTTGTCTGTATACACACGGAAAGAAAAGCAACTTAATGTACATACACCTTTCTTTTACTGTAGCATATAGGAAGTATGCATGTCTTACACGTAAGAGGCACACAAGTATGTACAGTTTTTTCAAGACCACCTTTATAAAAATTCGGACAAGCACAATAGCACTGTGCTGTGCTGTGCAATACATCACACTATGATATCATATCGTAGCATTGATAACATAACCTACACATATGGTATGAACACAATACTTGTTCAAATGTAATGGAGATTGTGGTTTAAACACAGAGCAGTTTGGTAAATGTCAGGTACATTGAAGTGAATTTGTTATTAAGCTCGTCCGTGTAGCGTATGTAGCATTGCATGCAGAAAAACAATTTTTAACTACATGTTTTCTTATCAGATCACAATATCTATTACAGTAGCCGGTATTACAACTACTTCTACATCACCAGTGCATTTTTAGTTATATTATACAATCATATTATGCGGAGAGAACATTTTTTAAGGTGCACACCTGATGTGTGTACCTAAATATTGCAGTTTAGCTCACATAAAAGTAATATACAATAATAATAAGCGACACACACCAATCAGCCATGTCCATCCCGTCTTTACGGGTAGATAGATACATACAGACACAGCAAACCCATTTTATACATTACCTACAGATTTTTGCACACTGAATCTCATTCGAATACACACGTACAGATTTACATGGGCATGTCATTGCATGGAATTGCATTGCATTTCGTGGTTGAACAACAACGGAGGATTGAATCGCTATGCTGGTGCTACTACTGAAGCATCTTTGCATGTATGCAAATGACTTGTTGGGCGAATAAAAAACAAAACATTAAAATGTACACTGCAAACGCACGAGAACTGTAATTATAATAGAATTTTGCTCTGTAAGTTCACTGTTCAGGATGCAATCAGCTCCACAATAACATTGCAGTGCCCTATACGCTTAAAAATCCAACCGATATGCTGCTAAGATCTCATCTTATTCTCATCTGCACCATAGACACAATCTCATTAAGTCTCTCAACTCCATAAATACGTTAGCTGGTTTTTTATCAACTACTAGACTGTGCTAATGCTTAAAACTACGTACGTGATTGTAAAGTGTATTGTATTCTTCAGAGAGATTCACATTCACAGGTTATCTTAATGCTAACTTGAGATTGGGTTATAGTTATTGAGGTACCTACTAAGTTCTATGTTATTATACAATATTAGTAAATTCAGCGTATCCTCCTAAGTGGTTGGCCGCCCCAGTATACATTTTATATTGTAGAGTTGAATGCAAAATGAAGATTAGTTCTTATTAGAGAATGAGTCGCTTGAGGCTGTTGATTGCTTGACGTGCATTGTCGTTCGTGTATTGTACGACTGTTGTTGTTGTGTTGTGTGTGGTGCTGTTCCGAGGTGTACACCACGATGAGGGAATAAATGTGTGCAAATAGTATTCCATACTCCATACATATACGCATAAGCTAAAGCTGGTAGTAACTAGTGAGGATCGTAAGTAGTAAAAGCAGTTATCTGTTCACAGCACACACCAGTCAGACTGAGAAGAAGAAGAAGAAGAGTCTTTTCCTTTATTGCAGTGCATAGTAGGGGTCATGAATCGGCCTCTTGTGCATTGTAGCTCTATACAGTTTTTACTAAGTAGATGAATACATAAAGGATAAACCGTAGACGAGACTTTTAGAGTAACACTAACAAAGCTAGCTTTAGTTTGACTTAGCAGTTCATCGGAAGTGTAAATAAACCTGTTTTTCCCATTTGACAGGAGAGAGCTATGCCAAAACCAAGATCGAGCCACTAAGCTTAATAACTCACTAACAATAAAAACATATAACCCATCAGGTGGATAGACATACATACTCTGTACCTACATACAAAACTAATATGTAATCATAAAATATAACCGAGTGCTATTCCATGTGATGTGTGTATTTTATGTATATAACTAAACCAATAGTATTAGTAATAGTTAGCCGAGTTAACATAACGTAGAAAAATATCTCAAGTCGTAATTCTTAACTACACACGGAATCTACTGTGAATTGCATTATAAATTATAGCATATGTATGTACTACAAGTACCAATAGTACAGTATCAGTATACATGGTCAGATAGGAAGCTTAGGTATTTTTTACTTATGTGTATCATGGCATACAATATATGTAATGTATGTGCTATAGGTAACTAGGTAGGCACTAAATTGTATTTACAGTTTAAATCTACGCTTATTAGTTCGTTTGCCTATTGTGTTGTGTGTTGATGAACAGTGTGATATTAATTTAGTTGAGCGATACTATACTCATTGATCAAGTGAAGCCGTATGTATGTAACTTTGATCAATCTTTTAGTCTTATAATAATACAACACTTACTACACGAGACGAGGCAAGGCAAGACAAAGTTGTTCATTGTGGAAAGTATAATGTTTTATTGCATTAGGGAGTGTGTGAGAATATTATTATACTCAGAGTGCTGGTAATAAGAAGAGAATGGAGAGAAGACCTGATTGATAAAAGTTTCAAGAGGTAGTGCCGAGAGGTAGGAGGTTCGTACAGGAAAATGTATTGACTGAGACTGAGTGATATCTAACGCATCTTTACATGCTCAATGTTGCTTCAGTCTGAGCTGTACTTTTGGGCTTTGACATACCATCCCATCCCATACTTTCAAACCAAAAATTAACATCCCTTAACATACCATATTTCTACGGGTATTTAACAATAAATCTTTTCCATGCTAGTACAAAGTAAGAAGGGAACATCACACCTCATACCATATTACTACTGACAGAAAATGAAACACACCAAAATATTGGCACATGGGTATAAAATATTTGTACAAACGAATAACTATAGGTACCTACATCAAATCACACACCATACAAATAACACATTATTACAATGAACATAACGGACACTTTACTTTCAATTTTAGTTATTTATTTATTTCCGTGTCTAATTTTAGCTATAAAATTACATATTAAATTTTACGTAGGTATTCGAATTAGCAACCAAAGTAATTTACTGATAACTACATTATGTAGAATATAGACCAAGGAAAGTTGAGGTGTTTTCCTCTAAAAGAAAACACCTCAGCTTTCCTTGTTTGTTTTTCCTTATAAGTAAAACAAAAAATATTGCAATTGCAACCAAAAATAATTAGGTATTATAACTTGTAAGTAACATCAATTTTGTCCTTTTTAGTTGAGTAGAAGTTTAAGGAGTCATGTCTTCTACTCTACTAAAAAGGACATTTATATTATTATGTGTTACAATAATTATTTTTGGTTGCAACATTTTCTAGGAAAAACAAACAAAGGTTATATTAGTGTATGGAAAGTTGAGGTGTTTTCTTTTAGAGAAGAAATTGAAGAAAACACCTCAACTTTTCATAGGTCATAATGGTAAACCCATGCTACCAGTAGTTTACGTTGGTTGCTAATTCGATCGAATACCTACGTATGTAATTTTGAAGCTAAAATTAGATACGGAAATAAATAATTAAAATCAGGAAAGTAAAAAAAATGTCCTTTATATTCATTGTAGTAATGTGTTATTTGTATGGTGTATGATTAGATGTAGGTATATTTTTTTTGTACAAATACAGACAATATAGTGTGATTCATTTTCTGTCAGTATTAATATGGTATGGGGTGTGATGTTGCCTTCTTACTTTGTACGAGTAAAGAAAAGATGTAATTTTACATAATATTATAGGCATCTACAGAAATATTATGGTATGTTAAGGGATGTTAATTTTTTAATGTGAAAGTTTGGGATGGGATTGTATGGCAAAGCCCAAAGGAAAGCTCTGCGTATATCCTACCATTTTGTGTGAATATGTAAATATATTACACCCTTATCACATCGGATTTATATGAATGAACTGAACATAATGTACATAACTATATCGTGCTGATTTGTACATTCACAACCCCTTTCCAACACATATTTTCACCCAAAATTGTGGGATGGTATGGATTTGGTACATGTTAGTGTAAAAGTATGGTATGGGTACAGAGCTCTGGGTTGAGTGCATGTCTTAGTTAGTTCGCCCTAGGTAATTCCTTGTGTGGCTGTAGGAGAGGACTAACACAGAGACTATGGGACTGGATGGGATTATTATTGTAGAATCTTGTACGGGGTAAGATATGTTGCGAATATTGTGGTGAACTGATATTATATTGACCAAACACATTGCATGCACTGACGATAATCATAATATTGCATACTGTGTGTCCTGTGTATGTGTAGGATGTGGGTATAGTTATAGGATATTACCTGTTGTTGTGCTATTCCGTCTTGTTTGTGGTTTTAGTTGAATGTGAGACGTTTTCTAGATCAGACGTCTTAAACAGTGAGAGAGAGTAGAGAGAGAAGTTTTGCTAAGGAAAGGATTCTCACTGAATGAGTTTTGTTCTGCTGAGAGACTCGGTGTAATAATGTAATACGTGTGCTGTGAATTATAAATGTATTGTTCTGAGTAAAGTGTTACAGTGCAAAGTGCAGCAGTTATTGTGGAGCAGTGTGTTCTTATGTGTAGCAATTTTCTAAGTACAACAATCATTTCATAAAGTGGCAATACCTAAGTGTTGTGTTACAGTTTCAATGTACTTAGCTACTCGTACTTCAGTCTGTGTCTGTAAGGTGCATTGTAGGTCTACTACTTCGTATTTACTAGTATCGCACTCATCAAACTTAATAATTTGAGAAACGTGGCAAAAATATTCTCATTACCGTAAGTGAAAATGGGGAACACGAGGCGAAGGGTGTTTATCGGCTCGAGTGTAACTCTCAGTATTATTTTTGTGTACTTCTTCACCTTCGTGTCATTGACATGGGCAAGTAAACAAGTGAATGACCCATTTTCATGTCCGTCGCCCAACGATAAGCCTAATATTACGATTATCTCTGATGGCAAAGAATATCCTATGAATTATCTTAATGTTACGTGGCCAAGCTTTAAAGAACTCAAACTTCAATGCAAAGCTCCGTATCCCATAGAGTGGGATTTCGCTGGAAATAGAGTAATTTTCTAAAATATCATATACCTATACATAATAATAATATTGCTACAGAATATTTCATTCAATTCGGTTCCTTATACAGTTTCATACATTCATTGTGACACCAGATCAACCTTGAACAAACGTACTACAATTATTAATAATTGTGTGCTTAAAGAAGGGTTGGTGAATGCTTTAATGTGGTTTTGTCTTTCAATAGCAAACTGATGTTCGATTTTACGCTGAAGTTAAAGTGGACAATCCTTTGCACATCACAAAGAGATGCTATACTGTCACGATGACCACTCATGGTTACGGCATGGAAGAAACAAGAACAGGAAATTATACTTGCAGGGGTTTACGAGATAGGAACCAAATGAGTTCTTTGTATAAATATATTCAAGGTTAATTTATTAATAAATCAAATCATTCAGTACAGATGTAAATGTAAGGTTGAAAGAAATTAAAATGTAAATACAGAATACAACATGACATCATCACTAAAGTTTAAATAAGTTCATGCATTTTGAATTTAATTGCAGACAGAAGCGATGGGATTTTTAGTGCCGTGAAGCATCTCAATGTTACTGTGAATACAGACAAAAATGCTCGAACGTTCATTCCCTGTGCTTCCAATGTAGCCAATCTGACAGCAACCCTGATGAGTGTTGATGAAGTACGTATATTATAGCAATTATTTGAAGAATGACTTTATTACTGTGTAAGTGCCAGTTTTAATTTATTCAATTGCTTTGTTTTTGCAGAATGGAAACATCACAACACTTCGCCCCGATATTTGGCGTACGTATTACCCGAGATATGGCTTCTCAATTTCCTCCAACAACACATTGGTCGGAAAATACATTTGCTCAGCTACTCACGAAAACGTTTCAGATGTGGTGGAAGCAATTGTTGCATTGACTCCTGGTAAATATACTTTCACAGCAGTCGTCTGATGTCTGAATCTATAATTCAAGTTTTTCTCATCCTATGCCATGATAATGAGATTTTAATACACTATGTGTCTAATTTGCATTTCAGATGTGGTAGCAGTGCCGAATGTTAAGTATGTATCCTTTCATCACGATAATTCACTTTTCCTGTCATGTCAAGCCAACGAGCCAGTAGAAATCAAGTTCGTCAATCCAGTACCAGGTGTAATGATCTATAATAACCAAGAGTACCCTGTTGGAGTAAATTCGCACAAGTATGGAGCATCTGCGGATTTTACGAAAAACAATAACATTGCGAAAGGTCAGATTGCATGTACAGGAAAAAAGACTAGAACCAACTTATTCATTTGGAATTTCGATACGTCGTATGCTTGCAATTGCACTTGGACTGCTGACAGTGGTAATAATATATGTGATCTCTCCAAATGATTATAATCTTTCGTAGTTGTCATTTGATTACTGATAAACTCAATGATTCATTCATTGTTCTTATAAATTGTTCTTTCCTGTAAAAGGAATGAGATATAGAGAATTCGAAGGCTTGATTCTTCATGACCGTACCGTGCGATCCGTGGCGAAGAATAAAGTTCGAATAAAGGACAGAGACTTACTTTACCCTGATGAGATCAGAGGTCAGATACTTTGCAACAGTCCTGCCACCCCCAACGTTAACATCAGTCTTTTGGCTTGTACAAATCCCACGGAATGTCGAATTCAATCTACTTGTCATCGCTATGTAAGAATTCCTGAAATGTTGCTAGCGATAAGAATTGCATGCATACGTGTAATACAAGGAATAAATGCAACGAATAAATGTGTGCAGTGGAAATGCATATAAAAAGTGCTGTAACTCATACTATGTTATTAACATGTACCTACAGGGAAACTGCCCCCTTGCTAATGAGTATTCCTATAAGGACGACAGCTTAGAAGAAGACGAGGTTTCTGTTGGAACTAAAGTGAGCCTTCGTTTGCGATCCGGAATCATGCAATGCTCTGCAGGAGATTATAAAGATACCAAAATGTCAATTGCAAATTTAGACGCGTTGTGTAAGTTTATGTGGTTTATAATTGAGTCCATTCAAATATCTGCACATGCAAAGATAAACAAAAGATATACCTTGCCTTTTATTGCAGTTTTCGATGTTGTTCCAACTGAAGATTTATTAAGAATAATTGCACCGGAAACACACAGCTTTCCTGGTGACACGCTTATTTTTGCATGCCACGGTGCAGCCTTCACAATAAATAGACAACTCAGATGGGCATTTAGGTAAATTTAAGAATGGGAAAGCCCAAGAACTATCTTTTTTACAATTAGTCATGAACCACAATTGATCTTAATTAATGTGTTTTTATGTTTAGGTATAAAAATGGAAGTATCGCGTTTATTGACATAGGTACACCATGATATTTTATACTAAACACAACAATTTACGGTTTAATCTCCGGAAAATGTGCATGTCTTTGTCATAATTAATTTTAATAATTCACGCAATTTCATGTCTAATGTAGATGTAAAGGATGACAAAACGGGATACGATATTCAGAAAATATACCGAACCAGTTATATTAAGATTTATAGCAAGGATATTACTGCCATAATGTGCTTTGCTCCCTCATGGAATTCCACAGTATGGAAAAATGTTTCAGTGCCTTTAGAAATATCCGGTATGTCTATTAAGCTTCAGATTTTTACTTGCATGCAATAGCATAAATGCAATTCTATGAAACTACTTTCTAAAATCACGGTATGTTTCAATGTAGATGCTAGACCCGTTGAAACTAATACTCCTGAAAGGTAACACCACCATTTTCGTAGAAATAAACATTAAATTATGTTTTAGGTATTCATTTTGATACATATGCATATAAAGTAATTTGATGCTAATAAATATTCCTGGGTTTATTCGTGTTTGACTGACACTATAGTTGTGAAGTTAGTCAATCTCCTCTGATCCTCCTTCAAAGAAATTCCACAGTATCACCAAAGCGAGTTCGGGCTACCCATATTGTCTCAAATACCACGATGGTAGTTTACGAGCCGATTGACCGTCTTAAGTTGATTTGTCGAGCCAGCTATCCCGTTGAGTGGGTTTATGACGGAATCAAGGTAATCATAGACGTATTGTATCGCTTAACAAATTGCTCCATTTCATATAAAAATAGATAAATAGTGTTAATAAGTGTATTCTCGTGTTTTTGTAGCAAAATTCAACAAAGATAAACAAAGTTTCCTGCAGTAGCGGAAACAACACTAAAAAGGTTTATGAAGCTGTGGTGTTCATCAATCGTTCCTTAAAGGAAAGCACAGGAAATTACACTTGCCGTAAAACGTTGCAGAACAATCCACTCGCTTGGGTTTACCTTTACATTGTTGGTAAGCCTAATTTTCCTTAAGTAGGATATTTATGCGTATGAACTGATTTCATTTGTACCCATTTGTGAGTTATTGTACTTAATGGTCTATTGATCCACAGATGACACGGAAACATCGTTTGTTAACGAAGGTCGGCATGTAGAAATTGTAAAAAGCGACGACGATTCAGATCCTTGGATAACAATTCCTTGCAGAGTGTCTAATCCGGAATCTAAACCGAAATTGTTTCTAGATGTTGAAAATTCGGTAGTTTTTCCAGCACAGAATAAATTATATTTACATACAACCAGTGAAAAATTAATTTACAATGTACAATATGAAATACATAGGAAACACCCCAACGTTTGGAACTGGGGGATAAATTAAAATACAATCCTACCGCAGGCTTCATTTTAGATGTTTCTCTGATGCCTGAGCCCGTATCAACTTTCTTTTGCTCAATGGACGAGAATGCAACGGATTTTGGAATGTTAGTTACAGTGCACAAAAAACCAGGTTAGTAAGAATAAGCAGTATCTCTTGAATCTAGTATTACGCTTTACAGTTGCATAGCAGAACAAACGTGTTTCATGAGAATTCCATAAAAATCATCAATGCTTGTACTCCGACTCAGCAGCAAAATAGTGCCATACTCTGCGCAACAATGCATATACAAGTGCTCCTCTTTACATTGTTTCAATTCATAACTGTTCTTTAACAACATATATAATATGATATGCTCTGAATTAAGCCACTTTTTTCTACAGGGTCTTTACTGTACGGTGAAGCTCAAGTGAGCCATAGCAATGTACCATTCATCATTGTAACTATATTCATGGTTATTCTAGTCATCGGATTAACTGCTGGATTAGTTTTCATGTATAGAAAACTTCAACAGGTTCGTTTTAAAATTCAGTTTCTACATACAACTAAAATGCAACTACACAATTTACAATAAATAAAACAGAAATGCTTAATGTGTTAAGGGTATGAATATACCTACTTTACTAATAATTGGCAAAATATTTATATTAGGGTGTTACGAGGAATGCTACTGTTGAAAATGGCCATAAAATGGAAACGACGGACGTATTTGCTGCATATGACGACGATGTATCAGTTCGAAATACAGACACGGAAAACATTGTGGATGTAGATGGATATCACAGATTTTAAATGCCAACAAAATGACATTATACTATAAAAGCTACAAATGATTTTTGTATATAATACCAAAATGTATCTCTCCTGGTGCTGTAAACATTAGACGTAAGTATCAAAATGCAATTGTGTGAGAATAAGATTGGGGGCTTCGATCGTGGTGGATAATATAATGCATTTCATAGAGGAAATAGAATAGCAAATTATGTCTCAACCAATATTATGGGTGTAGTTGTGAATTAAGAAAATATTGTGATATGAAAGTGAATGAATGATAAAGACGAATTTCTATATACTACCAAAGCAAATATATACGTGTCTTTTCCTTAATATTTCATAACCAAAGCTGCAAATTTCAAAACCTTTTGGCATACGACATTTGTAAATAGGAGAGTACAGCATATGATTCATAGCTTATAGGTTAAGGACTTAAGTCCCCATTTTAATGTTCACCCAGTTTTCCATTCTATTTGTTTTTTTGCACTCAACAAGCAAAGTCAAAACTACCACAGGTGAGTTTACCAATAATGATTGACATTTTTCACCCAATTTTCAAAGATTTTAATTTTTCATTCATGTTGGTTAATAAAATAATTGTAGCTACATTCCAAACATGGGATAGCATTAAAAATGAAGAAGGTATTCATGCAGAAACCTCCCAGAGCTAACCATGACATTTTATGACCTGCTGATTACTGCGTAGCTGCAACATTTTTCTAAAGCAATAATTTGACAGTTTTTAGGCATCTCTCTTGCGTCATGATAAGCAATTTGCTTGAAGATGCATTCATATGAAGATAAAAAACAAGTATCACACTGTTCAGAGCACCGATTCTTATTAGAAGTAGTAATAAGTTATTGCTTCTTAGACTTACCTATATCAACTCCACATGGAAATGGAACCTGCGTCAGCTCATTATTATCACAATGATTATTTATTTATTTACCCTTGCATTGTCTTTCACTTTGTGTCTTGTGCATTGCATATCAAAAAACTCTAATATTTTATTCATAAGATGTAAGATGTCCATGTCGTAACCTTGTCCATAGTTTTTTTGTGTTGAGTATTGTATAAATGCAAATCGAAGAAAGCAAAGGTATTAATAGATAATCTGCACCACTACTGACAAAGTGATGAAAATTTTATACCTTCACACTGATATTTGGTATAGTTATATAGTGTTTGTATTTGCACATGTTAAATACTTTTGCTAGAAACTCATTTGCTTGCATGGCACAGGTACTTGAGACTCAGGTTTTAGTGAGGTTAGTCAGGGCGAAAAGCAATTGCAGTCGGCAAATAAACCCTTTCAAGACAAGACAAAGCCACAGATCAAGTTTTGCAAGTATTTGGCATTTGAGTACGGAATATTGTTTGTGCAATGTTTAAAGACTTGATCTTTTCCCGTTTCTCGTACTCGTACCCAGTCGTAGTCTCTTTACTTTAAATGTTTCAATAACAATATCATTCAAGAATTATAAGGAAGTGCAAATGGTTGTGTACGTCTTTGGATGGAACAGTATAGTAGCTTGAGGAAAAGTAGCTTAGTAGCCCGGCTACCGTTGAAACACATTTTGCATATAGAATTTTGTTCTCATTCGTCCAACCTTGTGGCTATTGAAGCTGGGGGATACACACTATCACAAAAAGTAGTTTAATTATTACCTAATTGAAAACAACTGAATGTGAGACTTAGACTCAGATTTAACAACCACACTGTCAAGTGCAAATGTTGCAGGCGCATTGATCAGAGTATGAATTTGCCATTTGTGTGTATCTCGTGGTGATTAGATGTCGCAACTTTAAAACTACATAACTTCCTTTCTCATTGGTAGCTGCAGATGCAAATAGTGATTTTTTTTGAATTGGTATTATTTTGAGTATACACTTATAATAATGGAAAATATTATGAAGCAGAACTACACAAAGAGACTTTATAACCTATAAATAAACTGCGTTTTAATGGTTTGAGCACAAACAACTTTTTAAGACCCAAAAGCTAAATCATGAAATTTTGTTGCAAATCTTATTTTGATATATCGTACCTAACAGTATTGACAGTAGTATATTCAAGTATCAGTGTTAACGGTTTAGTACAATCGAATAATGATGAAAGTGACCAATCCATTCTTGAAAAATGTCCAGGTATAAACGAAAGCCCCAATTTGGTTGTTCTATCTGACAAGGCGAAACAAAATGGAGACAAGCATGAGTTTCTTAAGATGCAGTGTTCCGCATCTTATCCAATCAAATGGACTTATCAAGGAAACAAGGTAAAGATTTAATTGATCACTTATAAGTACCATACCAATATAAATTCGGTTTAGTTCCTTTTAACCTCATAATAAACCTAGTGAAAACCAAAAATGAATTACCTGATATTATTTTACTGTATCTTGTTACCCCACAGCCCAATGATATTTACTTCAACCAAAAAATCATTGCCAACGAAAGTAATGATGCAACCGCAACCAAAGTGTGCTTTGTATCAATAATGTCCTCGTTTAAGTGGGGTTCTGTACTGGTGGGTCGGTCGGGAAATTATACTTGCGAAAGTATGTCAGATCCGGAAAAAAAAACTTCTGTGTACAAATTCATCGATGGTACAGTTTCAATTGAGTTTCAAGATACATATTACAAATGCAAACTAATTTACATATAGAATGATTCAATTGTAAATTGTGGTTATTTTGTAGGAGATGGTCCTAAATCAAATCCTACAATCTTCAATTCGCCCAAGAATGTCAAAGTCATGGTTCCAAAAAGGGACGATGATTGGTTAGTGGTTCCTTGTGCATCAAATCTTCCTGATATTAATGCAACTCTTTGGAGTGAGAGCGAAGTAAGTTTATTATTATTACATTTTGTCTTGAGTAAATTACTTTCTATTTCTAGCTAGAGAGATAAAAGATGAGACAAGAAACAAAAAAATGTACCTAAAACATTTAAAACAAAATAAGGAAAAACACGGAGCTTTGATTCGGGTATTGTTTATTATTGTTTGCAGAATGGTACTATAAACACCCTTACAACATCAATAACTACACGTTACGACCCGAGAATTGGTTTCCGGTTGCAAAAATTGCAGTCTGACACTAATACTACTCTTGTAGGACATTATCTTTGTCATGCCGTTACTTCGAGAAGGATTTCAGATACAGTTCAAGTTGAAGTTCTGAAGGCTCCTGGTAGGAAAAGTTATTTTATTATTTATTTACACCAGGAAAGTCAAAGTCAATAAACAAGATTTTAGGACATTTTCTTATGTACTACAGAATATGTGGCCACACCTGACGAGGCAACGATTACACCTACGAATGGACAAGTGTTTGTCGGTTGTGAAGCAAATGAGCTTGTGAACATCAAGATAATAAATATTCAAGGCGGTCGTTCCCATAATAATATTACCACATCGGGGCTCAACACAGATCGGAATTATAACTATAGCTCTACTTTGAATGTGTACGCTGTAAATGAAGAGGGGAACATTTCATACACCGTCAGTGGAGAAGCTGCTTGTCAAACTGAGACAAATCGAACACTTCATACATGGAAATTTGATACACAACACTCTTGCCATTGTTCATGGCAATTTGTTAGTAAACTGGATGAATCAGGTAAAATTTCTGGTTTCTGGCGAATAGTGTAGAGTTAAATATGTAGCAAGTATATTTTAGTGTGAGACAAAGATGTGGAATTATTTTGGAATTTAGGTTCTGATAATGTCATTAATGTATTTACACTTACATTTAGACGATGATTATGAAACGGACGGAGACGAAGGTGAGACTGAGGCTGATTTTGATATTTTTGATTTGGGTGATATTATTCAAGATTATACAGAAAGGTTAAGTAATTCTATGACAGACTTACCTCCTCCTGCTACACATGTTGATGACACTAATCATTTCACTCCGCAAGAGTTGAAGGGACGATTAGTTTGCTCTAATCCTTTGCACTCTCCAGTGAGCTTTACTTTACTTCATTGCGGCAATGCAAACGAATGTGAAGTCAAATCCTCTTGTTTATCTTTGGTAAGCCATTCAGCTTTTATGGGCTTCAATACATATAGGTAAAAGGATAAATTACAGGGCTAAAATAACACAAAATTGTTATGTTTTGTAGAGAAACTGTCCATTTGCTGATAAAAGTAAAGTTTTGAAAGAATCTAGGAATTCAGTGTTGAAAAATGTAAGTTATGTGGATGTGACTTTGCAGTCAGGAATAATAAAGTGTGATGTCGGTGGCTACATAAGTACACAAAGTGTTATAGCCTCTCTGGACAATATGTGTAAGAAAGAGCATTTTCTTAAAATATCATTCTCGTCACAAGAAGGTCGTGCTAAATGAACTCTACAAACTGTTTACAGATTTCAATAAAGTGCCGGATAATGCGACTGTGATCAATATTGTTGCTCCTGAAACCCGGTTTGTAGCTGGAGACAAACTGCTATTTTCTTGTGAAGTGGAAAAGTACCAATTGGCCGATGACCTTACATGGGCATACCAGTTTAAAAATAAGTCCATCAAAGTAGTTGATGATATAGGTACCTTTAGCTAACTGCTCACATTTTCAATGAGTCAATCTTAAAAACCCAGAGTGACAACATTTTCGTCCTTCGTGTGGAAATTGATAATTAATTAGTGATTGAATTGTGTAATAGATTCTAAAGAAAATAAAATGGGGCGACATAAATATAAAATCTACAGGACAAGTTACGTAAAACTTCCAAGCAGTGATATTACAGCATTGATTTGCTTCGCTCCTTTGTGGCCTACGAGAGAGTATAAAAACTTTACATTGCCATTACGCAATCAAGGTATAATATTTCAATCATTCTTCAGTGTAAATCTAATTAGCAACTGTTTTAAATGGTTATTATAATGGTTTATTTGATTGCAGATATTGGAATTCCTATTGCTTCTGAGTAAGGAAATGAGGTTTTGGTTTCGAAATAATTTACATGTAAAAATGCAGGTGCAGGTAATTGATGAGAACATTTTGTGTGTAGCGACAGATGCGATAATTCTGTGGAAACACCGCAAATCATCGTTCACCGAGTATCCACACACAATCCTAATAGAACAAGGGGATTAGCAATTTCTAATGGTAGAACAATAACAATCGAAAATCCTGTGAATCAATTCAAACTAATGTGCAGAGCTCCATACCCGACTAAATGGATAAAGGACGATGAAGCGGTAACATAACATGAAAGCAAGCTTCGCTTATTGTGTCGTTTAGCAGTTTTGAATTTTTGCGTGGAATCGGATTGCAAATATTTTAACAAAAAATGCAATTTAATCTTTGACAAAAACTTGCCTCTTTCTTATATGTTTAGATAAACGCAACAAGGACTCAGTTCAGTAATTGTAGCAGTTCCAGTGATGCGAGCAAGAAAACAGGAAGATGGTACGATAGTATATTAGAATTTCCTCTACTTAACCCAAAAAATACAGGAAATTACACTTGTCTCAAGGTTTCAAATAGTGCTCTGAAGTCTTTTGTTTACGTGTTCGCATCCGGTGATTAAATGACCTAATTCCTCTGTAGTAGTCCTTCAAGACGATTTTAAACTTTTTTATGCTTAAGAAATGGTATTTTTCGTTTGTATTTAGGAAATGGCTCAAATAAAGTTCTGGAAGCAGGGAGACATATCACTGTAGTAAAGCCACTCGACGATCCAGATCCTTGGGCAATATTTCCATGCAGAACAGTAAATCCGTTTTCAGTCCCCACCTTTATGGTTGATCATGGGGTAAGGAAAGATATTGATTTATTTTGCATGAAAATCTTTTTCTTATTGTTATTAAAAAAAGGGCAGTAATATTCTGTAAAAATAATGACGACAGGATGAGCCAATGGAAATCATGTTAAGTAATAATCTTCGTTATGATCCTGCTCGGGGATTTTTGTTGAATATACAAACCATTTCCTTTAGTACTTCAACCTATTTCTACTGTTCGCTTGCTCCACAATCAGACACATTTGATGTTCTGTTCACATTAATTCGTCCAGGTTTGATACATATCTTATTGGCAAAACCGTAGAAGTTGAGTTGTAATTTAATAACGATTTGTTGACTCTGCAGAGGGACCTAATGTTGTTGAAGGATATCGTACAAGTCAACCAGACAGCAATTACAGTGCAACTTTTATTGCCTCCATTGTTTTCTTGGTGGTAATAGTCGGGATTTTATCTTTGGCATTGCTCTACCTTTTTAAAAGACACAAACAGGTACATTTTACAACGCAAAACATTTGCTTGCAACATTTGCCACTTATTTCCATTTTACGACCTTGGCTACATAATACATAACACTTTTGGGCATTCTCTATGCAGATGATGGAGCGAAGTAATAATATTGACACCCATCAAATGAGTAATACTAACACAGTGGCAATAGAAAACCCGGTGTTCAATAATGATTCAGAAACTGCTGTTAGCGACGGAAACTATCGTCGATTTTCGTGATTTTGCTTAAACACTAATTGCCATAAGAATTTTTATACTGTAATATTGTTGCTGGAAATGTAAATTATGATTTGTATGTGATATCGATTACAATAAGTGTGTACCAAGTATAGTCTAAATTTTATTATCATCCATTAAAATAACAATTAGCAAGTAAAACAGTTTTAGGTACGTAATTATTATCTTTAACAGCTAAACAAAATTCTTTACTTGATTCCGTTTCAAATTCAATACTAGTTACATAATTCTTGTAACACATAGTGTTAATGTTTATTTTTATAAGATATCGATTCCTTAACCTTAACCCTGCACTTAAACGTAAGTATAGTAAAGGTTCTTGCTGCTGCAATTGAGTAATTTAAAGTATAGACACCTGTCTTTATGTCAGAAGGTTATATAAAAGCAGCAATTAGTATCTTATGTTTGATTATTCAGTACTGAAGTAAGTGCGTCTGTTTTAAACGTAAAACAATAAGTGAAAACATTTGAGGTTAAAAGTTTTTCAAACTATAATACAGATTCTATAAAAGTGGCACGAGACAAATTGCATTCAACAACCGAATGAATTAATACTAACAATAGGTGTGAATATAGAAAAATATTGCGAAAGTATTAAGTATTTCCTTCATAAAACATGGAACAACAAAAATCATAGCACTACACGCTACAGTTACATTACAATAGTCAGAAGAACAAGGTACTTATACATTCCACGAGGGATGGACAGACCTATATAACAGTACAATAATTTTCATCCGCTACCAATACAATTATACCACTGTAAAATTGAGTTATTTGTAATAATATGAGGATCTAATAACAATTTAGCGTTTATTTCAGGGCATTATGACATTTTTTGCCTTTTCTTTTCCGCCGTCTTCTCCGTCGTTTCCGTTACTGTTTATAAGCTCATGCCTACCACTGGAACGCTTTCTGCAGGATACAGGAACAGTTGAAAAGACTGCCCATATAAATAAAACTTTGAAGATGATATTCGTGACTACGTAGGTGAACATTTCATGAAGGGAGGTTCTCAGGTTCACCAATTCGTATTTTTGTTCCTCGGTCAAATTTGCAGAGTCCACTCCACATTTTGGATACTCTTTTCCGCTCTTATCTGTGAAAGGCCGGTATTCTCCGACACAGTAACTTATCGGACCAACGAAGATGAAAAGCAAAACGGCCAGTTGGAATGGACTTAGGATGAGCCAAATTCTCGGTACAATTCCTGGATCTCTTCTCCCCTCACTGTTCCGAGCCTACAGGTACAACCACACAAGTATATAAATAGGTACATAGTATTACACGAGACTGTAACAAATTCTCCAGGATTCTCCCGAAAAAAATCAATTCAGTTTGCCAAGAACATGCAATGTAATCCAGATTATTATGACACATGAATAAATGCCGAGTTCATTTCCTACGTTGACACACGGGACAAAGGTAAGGCAATGTACTAATGCGACACAAAAGCTAAGTCTCTAAATCCCCGAATAATACATTTTGTATAGACGTCAGCAAAAAATGTCATTTATACTTGAAGCTTGTGGCTTCAATACAGATAGTCGACTAGTGTGGTTTGGACGTAAATACCTCGTGAGTAGCTCCGAGTGTACAAAACCCATATAGATAATCAATGACGATCTATAATCTTCCGTGAAGCAAAATAACCTTGTTCTAGCCAGTCTCGTATTTATAGTCCAACCTAGACTCTAGACTGCCTAGTCTCACTATTTTGCATATTTCATTACATTAACCAGATTTCATTTTACTATACCAACTCACTCTCTAGTCAATATTCCACATTGATAATTACACCACACCACAAACACAACGGATACATGTTACATACAATTATTGCATTGTATCTAACATAATTGCAATACACAGTATACAAAAATCTCATAAATATCTTATTCAATTATCATCAAATAATTTAATAACCTGCAAGAGTTTAGCTATGTACTTTGCTATTACCAAAAAATAATTGTTATTGTTGTGCTAAACGAGTACCTACTAACGGTAGGTACTCATATTTTATGAACCCAATTGATAAATTTTTCGGGCTAATAATATTATTGCAGCTTACAGCCGCAATGGAAAAATTACTAAGATAAAAATACGCGTAATTACTATAAATTGTAGATTCCAGTGTGACAACGGGTTCTTGTAATCTATACTACCTATGGTCTGGGTAGTGTCAGCAGTATGAAGCAATTATAAATGAAAGCTGTTTAAAATCTCATGTTCATCCGTTGCATAATGTTTACTATGAAAATGTTGAGAATTCTTTAAGTCACAAATAAAAACTATTACAAATAGTTAGTAAATTTTTAGAGAAAATTACTATTATGTACACGTGTAAAAGAATAGGTGAGCGAGAATAGCTGAGTGTACTAAGACTATACCTGACACACTAAGACATTGAAAATAGTATTGGAAGTGAAGTCTTTGAGCTGACTTGTATTATTGCTACATAAAAAGTACAACTGTGGACTTAGGAATAAGTAATTAAAAAGACCTGGTTAGTCGTAGCATACATAATCATTATTGACATACAGCAATTTTCATCTGTATTTCGCATTTATCCCTTTTGTTGGTCTCGGGGTTAGGAACTAAGACTAAGACATAATAATGTACGATGACAGTAGGAGTCCTTACAAGAAAAACAAGACAGTTTTATATTGCACACCCCACTGGTTGCTAATTAATCTAATTAAGTAATCTTATTTCCATTATTCTCTCGTACAAAGTCTAAACTCCGTGCATCCACCGGAGTCGTGCGTGACTCTGACTACAAATCCGATGTTATTATGTCTTGACTGCAACATGGAAATGGAAAATACTTGGCGAACATAGTGTAGGAGTTTGTACTCAGTTTCAGGATGTCAAAACCAAAGTAAACCAGAAGCCGAGTCCCTCAACTTCGCCTTCGCTATAGCATTTGTTGGTGGATGTAAATATAAACAAGAAAAGTGTCACATTATGCAGATAGTTACATGAGAGTTCTTTCCAGTCACAATTATTCCTAATAACACCTCCCGCCCTACCTTTGCCTAAACTGGGAGCACATGATAACTTGCATCAAACCCTTCCTGTAATGTGCGCAGCAGTCTAATGACCCGATATTTAACCACCCTAACGATTTTTTCGGACCATTCCATTTAGTGCACCTACTAGAATGATAATTTAACCATTACTATGAATAAATGCTACTCTCAAGTCGCAGTCACCAACTTCTACATTCTACATACCTCATAGCTCTAAACGTAGCATTAGTATTACGCAATAAACTTACCTTTGTTTGGCTTTTGGCCACAAGAAGAATTGAAGCAAGTATTTGTATTGTGCTGTGTATTACGGCTGCTATAGCCGAGTCTGAAACATTAAGAGGTTTAATGAGCTACAAAACACATTTTCTTTTAAAATTTCATTGCGTTACAAAAAGCAATAAATACGAGTTTTTGAATACAAATATGCATTAAGATTTCTTCATGAACTTACATAAAATAATTTCCTTTTGTGACTGAAATGAGTCATCTTGACTCAGGAACACAAACAGTGTTTTGATCCCAAACGCCAAAGTTACAACAGAAAAGAGCTATAAAGTGAAACAACAAAAACAATATTAAAAAACAGACGACATACACTGCATAAATAATGTAAGCCTAGCAATACGGTTTAATCTGTCGTGTTGTGTGATGTTTGTAAGCTGTTTGTAATGTAATGGTTGTTGATACGGCTATCTCGGTATCTCTATGCACAAGCATTCGACTGAAATTGGTTGGTCATACATACCTAAGCTTAGTCGACTGCTGTTTTAAGGATTTCTCACACACACAGATGCTTTATACCATGTGTATCAACTACTATACCATACCATACCATACCAGTCAAATGGATAACCTTGCACACCGACTTTGCCCTTGTAAGTATTAGTTCTCCATGCACTCATATAAGAATGTCTGTATGTATGTCTGTGTATATACACCTTCATACTCCTACTACTACAATATTACATCTCTACACAACAAAATCTAATGTGTGTGTCTGTAAAAAGACAGCAACAGAAATAAAGCCAGAGAGTAGACATTTCTTATATCTGCTACCAATGTTGTGTGCTCCGTGGGCAATAAAGATTTCTTTCTCGCTTTGAATTAAAGGCTGGGCATCTGCATTCAATCGCTCCATTACTAGTTGTTACAGATTATTTTTGTTTTTATAGCACTCTATAATATTCGTGTGGTTTCAATTCTCGCTTAATGCTCTGAGCACTCTTCAAGATAGAAGTGTCATGAGCCTATACTTAGATCAACACCAGTTGTCCGTATGGAATTCACAAATATTTTATTCAGTTCAATGAAGTAGTGATATAAAAAACCAGTGTATGCTTACAGACAACAATAATACGTGTGAAGTATGTGTTATCAACGCTAGGTAGGCATATAATATACAAAATACACAGCTACATTTACATTGCTTCATCACATACATACATGGAATTACAATTCTAATAAAAGCTATGTGAAGCATGTTATACATATTGCAATTACACTGTAGTGTAGCTAACTCAAGTAGGTATCTTGTACATGGAAGTAAATTCACCATCTCATCTGTGTCTGTATGTAGGCTGGTGCTAGAAGTGTATGCATACTGTCAGAGTAATTCAATCATTCTGGAAACATTAGACTTAATTATATGGACTCAAGTGTTTCGCATGAGTAACTAAATGATTCGATTAAATGCATCAAAACTATTTGCATCTTGTCTGGTGTAGTAGCAGTTAGTATTGGTGAGTAAGATAAAGTACACAGATGAGCATGCAGAGTTATAAAATAATGCTATTAGTATATACTAACACACTATGTAGGCACTACTAAAGTAAAGCCGGAGTGTGTAGCAAAGTTTATTAACATTATTATGAAGGAACATAATTTTAGTAGATATTACTTCCAGTTGGGCGGTTTGGGCTGGTTTATTTTAGAGCTAATAAAAATATGAATGAACAGAGCAGAGCACATCAAACTATCATAGTCCATCTGCCATGTGATGTCATGATAGTGTACGTAGGAATAGGAAAGCATTAGCATGCAAGGACTGTGCAGCCTATATTAGTATTAAAGAGAATTACTACACATAAGTACAAATACATACAGCTGTACATTTAAATATTATGAGGAAAGAGTAATATCAATGTGGTTACCGTTTCAAGAACTGCGACAACTTGGTAAATTGTGCTGGAAGAAAATACGGAGCCCATTGGAGAATTGAATTTTTATGTCGGATTAAATTGCAGTATTAGGGTTGGTAATAACTACACGTACTACGTAGGAGTACGTGTTATACGGTGGTCCTAGTATTGGTATACGAAGAATTGCGAAGTTTTTTAGAAGAACGTTTATGTATATGCTCTTCGGTTGGTGTTTGGTTTGATATTAAGAGTGTTGGGTCCCTGGGTGAGTATACGTGAAGGTTGCTGTGGTATATGGTGGTGGTATGGTGGTGGGGTATATGTAATTGAAAAATGTATTATAGGAGAAAACGAAATTGTCACGTCAAGTCACAATCGCATTGTGCAGGAATGCGTAATAAATAATTTGCAGAATAAATGCTGACAGCGACCCACGATATGACAACTGTTTTCTTATGCACAGTCAAAACAACGCTCACAATCACAGAAACGAAACTTTCCAGGAAAACTTTCTGAAACACTGCACCCGTTCTTGTTTAGAAGTATTTGATGTTTTTGATTTTTCATCAACCGCAAGTATTCTATTAACAAAACTGTCTTTCCGTTTTCGTGCTAAAATTTTGTTTCACACTGCTATGAATTAAATCTTCAAAACAAGTTATCGAAACACTTGGGTTTCAGAGTCACTTAAAACGTAGCTATTGTTAGATGTAGCAAAATGAGACGGCTTTTGTCTAGCAGTCAAGTACTCTCATACCTTTACCTTAAGTACTCTCAAATATTCAGACAAGTTTCAATATATAAATAATTCTCTTCCTAATACTGACATATAGGATACTCCAAGTAATGTATGTAGGTACTACTGATACGGAAATATTCTTAAGAACCAAAACTGTGATGCACACATGTAAATAGAGTCAGTCACGTATCTCAATATTGCAGTACCTAATGAAGTTATGTTGACTGTGAGTAGTAAATCCTTATTGTGAGATTATAGAGTGTATGTATTGCACACACTTCTGGTATATATGTAGATGTTTGTCTTGTAGCAAAGTAGTTCCTCCAGAGACAGAAAGAAAGAAAGAGAGAGAAATTATTCAATTTAAATCAATCGGAGAGGTTCCAAACGATTGTAGCTGTAGTATGCAAAGAAATATTCCTGGAGTCTACTGTTTTTAGCTCACAGGAAAACATTCGGAGCACTACGATGCTATACACAAAGTGAATGTGTCTCTCCGTCGTTTGCAATGCTCATGGACACGTGCTGCTGACCTAAGCTGACTTTGACGTTCCCGTGTGGAGCTAATAATTAGAATAATGACTTTTGTAAGTGAAGTCAAGTCTAAGAATAATTTCACATTGACTTGTGTCTGTTTTTGAGAATATTGTTCTTTGTGGAAGTAGAACTGATGGAGATGTCTCTCGGGGGACTTAAATTGACATGGATTGACTTTGGAACCCCAAATGGAAGTGTGTCGGAGAGGATGTTGATTGAGACGGGAGAAGTTTGGTGGACGACTGGGCTGTTTGTAGGGTGGTGGTGCTAATTGGTGGTGATGAGGACTGACTGACAGAGGAGATGAGAAGCAAAGGACTATAGACACCGAAGAGAGTGAGAAGGAGAGTGTGAGAGGCACGAAACAACAAAATCAAACCAATCCAGGCAACATACAGCAAGAGAATTCAGTCACACTATTACACACAGAGTTCTCCGTACATTTGCTTTGCTATTATGAGAGTGAGGCTGAGCAAAAGTTAAGCTGATGCGATGTGGTGGTGGTATGTATGTTCTGGTGGGTAGTCGTCGTCGTCGGTGTACTTGTACTCGTCCAGAGTAGTTGTTCAGTTCAGTGTGGTAACTAACGCAATGTTAAAACAACCCAAGTTGAGTCGATGAGCAGATCCAAATGCAACCCAACTTAACTAACAGTTCAGGTCTGTAATGGCAAACTTATGGAGTCAAGTACGACTGCGAGTTGACTGCTGCTTGTAGATCTACACTACGTACTACACAGTGCATGTGTACAGTGTGTACACACACGAGCAGAAAACCAAAAGCGAACATTTTCTTCCATTCCATGAGAGTTTGATAACAATATTACGTGATGTATGTAGCATTCGTCCGTTTTAGTCAAGACACAACTGTGAAGGAAGGAATACACTTTACGTATACGTTGGAATTGAATGTAACTACTAGGTACTACAGGAAAACTTGACGTAATAATGTAATGTATAGGATTTGTGGATACATACAAATACAAATACCTAGAGCTCTTTCCTACTTATGTTACATGTAGCTCTAAAGCAAAACCCCTTTAGTAGTTACTTACTTAGTCAAAAGACTCGCTCAGTTTGAACTGGACTAACTAACCTAACCGATCCTTTCCAATGTATCGTATATTCCATTATTCTATTACCTTCCCATAGTTAGGTTCGGCTGTGACTATGACTGTTAGCAACCATCACGTCACACTTGCATCTTCCTATCCAGGAGAATGTGTCTGTGTATTATAAAGAGTGTGTATATGGTGGAGTGGTGGTTGGTAGTGTACTAATGCGCTTATTATTGTTAAGTAGTCTCTAGGTGGGGTAAAAAGGAAAATGTACATGTAAGTGCATTAGACAGGTTGTGGTTCTTGGTTGGCTTGTTGATATGATGAGTCCTCTTCTTTTTCGTAACAGTGTATACATTGTGTGTATGTTTTCAATCACAGAGTATGCATGGGATTGTTATTTTTGCTGTTGTGGTGCCCTTAAAATGAAATTAAAGAAGATTGCCCACAGCATCAAAAATGTTAGTATCTCGGTGTAATGTGTAACTCTGAAAAGAGAACTGTGCTCTAATGGTTTGTAAAAAAGGGCACAGAGGCAAAAAATTTGCAGACGTATGCTAAACAGATAATAATAATAAGGCATTCGAGAGTAAACATACATTTGTTCGTGTCATTCCACATTTCCATGAACGAACACAATACAGGTTTACTAGTTCCGAATAATATGACGGTTTATGCTGTAAAAAGTATCCTGGAGACATGAATTGACGAGCGAATCCCATGAAATGAAACGCAAGAGTATTTACTGGAGAATAGTTAAACAACAACCAAATAGCAAGCGGGACGAATAATAAAATAAATAACACAGTTTGTACGTCTACTCTGGAATTGTCAAACCTTTGCGTGTGCACAATTCATTCCTTCTGCCGGATTAATGTTGTGTTTTCATTCACATTATTCTTCTGCTTGCAAGAGCACCCGTTTTTGTTGTCTTTATTACATGAAGTGTACACACAAAATCATATACATACATTCATACGTGTATGAAATGAACTGGCGACACGCCGATTTGATTCCAACCCTTTCGGAATAACCTACAACATCACTCCCACAATGAATACTAGGAATTCATCAGCACATATTTTAATACATAATAACCAACGCTTTCTTTCCATTTGCTCTCCCAGATTTCCATTGTCATTATATATAGTGATATAGTCGGTAAAATTCCCCAGTTTGGTGCAACATTTTCAACTCATTGTTGTATTAGTAATCATATTGTCTGAGTTTTGCTTACAAATTGTTGCATGGCTAGTTCAGTTCTACATTTACATAAAATATATATCAATTCATCTCTGCTGCGCTTATTCTTTCCACTTCTACAAGCCTATATAGTCCTTTGTACTAAATGGTTGAGTTGAGATGCTACATAATAAACCATTACATACACAAACGCCCTTTAGTGAAGCAACAACAACCACTCTACAGCTACTCCTTTAGTCAAGCATTTTGTTTTGACGAGTTTTGCTTTACTTTCCTTTGTTTTGTACAACGATGCTCGGAGATCGACATACAACAATAGGTAATGTTATTTGCATGGAGTGTATCTGCGTAGATATTAACCAGGAAATTGAATATCTCTCTGTTCAAACAAACGAGTAACAGGACCAGTAGTCGAATAAAGCTACACACTCAATTTCTACTACTTTGTTCTATTGCAGTCAGTCCTAAATCTAACATTGCAGATAATAATATTAAAAGTATAAAGTGTAGGTACATAAATACTACTTTTACATACACAAAGTGCTTATATGTATTGCATTTGCAGATAACGTAATAAAATAACCTTCCAGATATGACGATGAGTAGGACTGCGTTTCCTAACCCCGCACTCTATACAATTGAATACTGACTGATACGATATGAATTTTTATTTCTCCAAGGTAGCGAGAGATTTAAAGTGTACCTTGTCGTCTACAAAAAAATGCTTATAGGTATACCTTAAGTAAAACTGAGGGTATTTTTTGCTCGAGATTCTCTTCTTTGAATTATGTATTCCTATGTACCTGTTGTAAGTAGAGTACTAGTACTTCCGTCTTACAGTAGGTACTCCTTCACCTGCTACCTTGCCTTGAAGTAAGTTCTTTAGATGAGTTAAGTTGTTATGTGTGTAGTATCAGTATGTAAGAACAGCAGAAACATCTTATGGATGCAACTATACACAAGTTGAATAGCTCTTCTTGCCTTGCAAGAAAATATGTCAGACTTTACCAAATCCTATACCTATAAGCGGGAAACGCAATGATGTAATCATAAAAATATATTATACATCAAATGTATTGAACAACCTGCGAAAAACTCCTTTATTAACCAAAATTTAAAGAAACTTGTTCATATTTACAAGCAACAGTTTTTACGTACTTACTTAGTGTACACTATTTATATGCACTTTTGCGGTACCTACTAAATACTTATCATAAATCTAGTGATGCAAGTCAACACATGACTGCATTTCTATTTATAATCTCAGTCTTATTAATTACCTATATTTCTATGCAGATTTTATTACCGAATTATTCAGAGTTAGCATTAGTACACAGAATAAATTCATGAAAACTTCTTATGCAATGCACAATTGAATTTGTAAGTTCTGTGGTGTGTAAAAAGACCTTCTACGTGACATGTGAAAAGAAAAAAGATATTGGATAAGAATGGCAAATAGAATTAATCCTTAACTTTGAATTGACTTTGGGGATCATTATCATTGACGCTAGCAACGTACCCAGACATACGTTGGACGCTAGTATATTGGTGTAAATCGATTTAAAGGTGGTAAAATAAACGTGGAGGAATATTAGAGCAGTAATTACTGTCACCAAGATGGTTTAAGGTAAGGTATAAGTGGTGGCTACTAGTTATATAATATAGAAACCTGTGAAATCTGGTAAAGCATGTACCTAAGTATAACCGAAAGTGAGTGGAACAGTTTGGAGTTTTCGGTTAAAGCGACCTGACAGACAGCTCTATTATCTAACTACTAGTTTCTACGTATACAAATGTGTAGTATTGCATTGTACTGATTGTGAATGTTTTGTACTAGGGATAGAATGTTGTAAAGTATAGTTTTAAAGCATGTTTATGTTGGTTTCTTTTTTGTCCATGACAGACTGTATAAATATATGAGAGAGCTGAGAGACAGGTTGGCTAGGAGTCTGTGAGTCTTTTGAGTGAGCAACAGTAGAGTTGACGGTTTTGTCAATCTCCTGGCAGGGAGATTCCGCCACAGGGCTTAGCGTAATGTAGCACCGAATTCCTTGTTCATTTACGATTGCCATTATGGAATAACTTTACATGCAGTTCTGTGTTTCTTCATGGAAGGTTCATGGTAGGTATAGTACGCGTGGATGTATAGGAACGAAGACTGTGACTGTGACATAGCTTCCATGTACATATACAAAACATAGAGATGTAATAAATAAGCATAACTACTGAACTCCTACTCCTTGCTCCTACCTACACTCCACACGACAACTACAACAACAACCTTTACGGTTGGCCCTCATCTCTGATTTAATTATTATTACAAATACGTACTTCTAGATAAGGTATCTTACGAAACGTGGCGGTTGCTGAAACATAGAGAGTGAATGTAGGAGCAGCTCTAGTTACAGTTACTACGACATAAAATGTAATGATGGTAGAGGCAGTCTGAGGCAATAGAATAATAAGTGGAGGAGCCTCTAACAAAACCGTTTAAATACGTAGAATTGTAAAACAAGGGGCAAACGCAGTTAGATGAGTCGTTTCCAGAACACATTTCATGGGAAATTAGGTTTGTCAAGACTCTTGCACTCTGTCTCTTGATCTAAAACCTCTCATGAAATATAACAATTCCACTAAGACCGGGAGAACCGCACAGATACAATTTCCCTCAATTAGAGAATTAAAGAGCTACATTAGACAAAACTGTCTTTGGGCTCTTCTCTCAAACTAACAGGACATACATTGCAAAATATTATATAGTCGCTCTCTCTCTCTAGCTAATAATATTTCCATCCAGGTACCTTCAACCACAATTTAGAGTTCCTTACTACTCTGTAGAGTTGAGAGTGGAGTGAGGACATATTTAAACTACACAGAATTATCCATTCACTTCCTTTCATGTATTTGCATTAGAGCAAAATATGAAATGAGACGAAGGAGGAAAAGGAAATAGGATACATCCTTAGTACTCCAAGTCTCTTGTCACTAATTTCTAATTTCATTAGCTGCTAATTACTCCATTACTAAAGTACATTCAGCGGTATACCAAAATCTACGTACTTAGATATATCATACTGACTGATATGGGCAATGTAATATCAATTATTGATGTAAATGTATCTCGTTGATAAAAGCCAAAATTCAACTATACACAGTTGTATGTTATCAAGTGATATGTTACACATATACATACCTAATACACTTACTTTATAATTATATTCACTTTCAACATACTAAAAACATTGATTTACAGCAACAGTAAAAAGGAAACAACAAATGACAATTATGAACATCACTCAAAATGCTTTCGGGAGTTGATTGGAAGTTTGAGTACAGCTTTTAAACCAAGAAATTGAATTGAGACTTCAAATGGTTATTGATTGCTCAATAGTAATCATACAGACGGGAATTTCCAGTCACAAAACTGATTCTTGCAGCAGATGAGACATGTATGTTAAATGAAATTATGATCTCATGCGTGAACTATATTGAAGCCTTGATATAAAATCTTCTTAATTTCACGTTGACTTACACTTGACAAATTAATTTATGCGAATTTTCATGAAGTAGGTATACATACATGTTTCTGTTTCTGCTCTTAGGATGCATGGATGATGTTTGATATCATTAATTCGTATTGGTTCATTTCTTTAATGAACTTGTTAATGCGGTATAAAACAATATTATATTTATTTTGTTATTTCGTTTTCAGCTTTCTTTCCAATTACAGTGTCAGTGTTAACATTAAAACATGATGACAATTTTTAAGTCTTTAACATTCGCTTTTTTAATCTCAATTCATTGTGTGTTTTAGTTGTAGCATCCTCTTTCGTCACCGTTACCACCGAGATTGAGAGCACTACGAACCATCTTATACTTGTCATAACGTTGTCTGGCGATATGTTGGAAGCCGCCGTCACACTCAAGTCCTCCATTTATAGCTCTGGTAGTTGCACCAAACCGACCTTCCGACACACCGGGTTTGTAATGAACCTGTAAGGGCAAATAGAATATTTTTGTTTAAGACTTACATATGTAAATGCATCACTCATTTCAACTCTACTTTAAATGGAAACTTGAGATTGCCATTGTAATTTGTCACAAAGTATTGCAATATTGATTGATTCTTACATTGACACGCCAAAACCAGAAGGCTGTATCCCAAGCAATGTATTCGTCACGGGCAACCGCATCAGCGTCGTAGATCATCCAGTCGTTTCCATAAAGTTCAATGGAAGCCTGTCTGTAGTTGTAGCACCAACTGAGTTGAATGTAGCCACGTCCATAGTAATCTTGTCCTCCGATGTCACATCCGGGGGTTTCATATTGGCCAGGACATCCGGTGTTTTGACAAGCGTATTCTCTCTTGGCACGAAGACCGTCAGACTCGTGAATGTATTGAGTCAGAGCCATGGCAGCTTCTTGCTTAGTAGTAATGAGAGCCTTTTGTACAATGGAGACTTCAAAGGCGTGATATTGATCCCATGATGGAGCGGGGTAGCCGAGCCATTGGACAGCGTTTGAGAATTCACCCCAGCTAACAACTAGAATGGAAATACATCATTTTAGATGTTTATTTAATTAGACTTGAAATGAAAATACATGATAAATCAAAAACGAGATCAAAATTGCAGATATTTGCAATGATACGTACTTTGTCCGTATGAAATGTTAGCTGCAAGGGCTAGAACTAAAATAAAAAATAAAGACTTCATTTTGATACCCAGATTTGACTAACAAACCTTAAAGCGTTGGTTTAAAGTAAAACACTGGCAATGAATGATAGAGAGTTCAATTCATCTCATTTATTTATACTTTGTCCGAGAACGCAATTTTTCATGAAAATAACATCAAGTGTATCGTTTTGAACAACTACGTTGAATTCGATTACATTAAACTCTCAAAATTTGACAAGCTCCTGAGTGCCTAGCAATGATTATGCACATAAGTAATACGATTGGCTCAGTTCATATCTTTACTTTAAATCAGTTCGTTTGATGGATATTTTAATAAACATGTTCACAAAGGATTATCACATGATTACAGTAATTAAAGTGGCCATAATTTTATACAATTCAGTGTAGGCATATGCAATCAATGACAGGTTTTACCCAGGTTTTACCTGTTAAATACTTAATTAAATCATAATTGGTATTACAAGATAAGCATCATGAATTTTGCAACTTTCAGTCATTGTAGGAGTGTTTAATACCAAAAAGGTTTGGGTTAAAGCTATCCATAGAAACTTCTGCCATAAAGATGCGTTCTTGGTAAGTTGGTAGAACCAGAAACAAAGAAGTTTAAAATCTCTGTCTGACAGCCTGAGCGTGTAATGAAATGTGTGACATTTATTTTAGTAATTAAGTTAATAATTGACTTTCACAATGTAAGTAAGAATAGATCAATAATTGTTAAGTCATAATTCTCTGTGTGTAGTAGGCGTAACTTTACATATTATTCGTAAAACACTCGAAAACAATTTAATACCTATACTTATTGCATGTCGGTTTATTACAAAAATGGTTTGTTTTGTATGTGTAAGTGTGTAGGTAGATTTCATTATAAGACACTTCAAATGTTAAACATCGAGTCGTGCTTAATTTTAATTAGATAACTGCAATCTATCATGTTATGAATGATAACGAATGTGTTCTTTCAAAACATATCGCTCAAAATGGATTGCAGAGTGGAGTTATTAACCATATGCACAGTGTATTAAAATATTAATTAATTGTTTTGCCATTATTATCAAGCACAGCATTATTCATAAGACCTCTTCAATTCAAGTTACTTTTTGTTTAAAACTGCTTTTACTAATAATAACGATAATAACTTATTGCAAGTCAGCATTTTCATATCCCAGTTGAATTGACCTTGACTGATTATCATTACACCTTAAGTCCAAGAATTTTGTGAACGACAAAATGTGAAATGCAATTCCATGCTTTTTATTCCTACCAGCTAACACTAAACGCATAATCACCCGTGATATTTGTATCATTTAACACATTTTGCGTATTTTATTTAAATAATTACCTATGACCTAGGTATAATTTACACTATAATACAGTACAACTTTATGTTAGAAACACATTTTTCAAAGTGTAAATAATTAATCATTTAAACGCTATAGTATTATCATGACAAAGACAATACAATGGCTTTTGAAAATGTGATTAAAAGAACCTTGAAATTAGTATGTACTACATGTCATGTAAAGACGTGACGTAAGAAATATTTCGGTTATAATGCTGAAATAATGAGACAGGAAGTACATTACATGTTACTATATTTCATTAAGTATGAATCAATAACAGTATAAGTCACTAAACAACTCAATTTTCAGTTACTTAGGTTTAGCCATATAGTAGGGAGTACCATATCGTAGTACTACGTAATAATTAAGAAACCCATTAGATATGTCATTAACTTAAGAAAATATTAATATGTATTAACGAAACCATTTGACAAGATTTGACTTTTACTTACATTACAATTCTACTACAAACGTCTTACTTAAAAGTAAATAATACGGAAAATATTCGATACTTTTAATATGACATAAATAAACATTAATGAGGTGTATGTATACGTACCTAATACCTGATTATGAACATGTTAGATAGAAAGATGGTAATCTGTGTATTTTCAAGATTACTTTTATACTTTGTACATGTACTTTCAAACTCAGTACCTAATTATTCATGTTCCTTAAAAACATTTTGATTTACCATTTACTTAATTTATTTTCAGTGTTCTGTATTGTCATTGACTCACTTTTTATTTCTAATTATGTGACATTTAGCAAGACTAGCTACTTAGCTACACTGTATGTAAGAGAGCTCTTACATTTAGTCTTGCATTCATAGACATTTTCATAAAATTATTTTTGTCCATAGTGTGTTTATAGCTAAAGTGTGAACTTCCTAAATGTAATCAGTTTGTTTAATTAGGTGCTAGTCAACTTTACCCTGGACATTATGTAGTTAGTTAGTTTCCAAAGTAGCTCTGAAGATGAGTTTCTAGATATAAAATATACTCTTGCATAG
The DNA here is from genome assembly GCA_034694085.1 of Pogonognathellus longicornis. NCBI lineage: Eukaryota > Metazoa > Arthropoda > Collembola > Entomobryomorpha > Tomoceridae > Pogonognathellus > Pogonognathellus longicornis. The sequence continues at coordinate 38,505 of JAQFYB010000092.1, forward strand.
GTACTTATAAAATATAAATATGTGCTACTAACATTAAAACATTACGGGCTATAATATAATTATACATACTTTATTATATAGATTGAAAATGTATTCGCATAAATATTGTAGCTAATTGTAGGTTAGTTACAGCTCTACAAGTAGTACAAGTTACAATAACTACATTATAATGTGTAGTGTTATTATAGAATATATTTATAACAAGGTAATGAAATGCAATTGCTCACACAAGAGTACTAAATGTGCTCTAATAGCGTTAAAAACAATGTTGAGCATTTTATATTAATTTCTGTCCAATCATTGTACATGCATACTAAGAAATACTACCGCATATACATTGGTCTATATTAACAGTGGTGTGCAAAAATGAATATGAAATTAGACAAAGCAATAACCAAAAGGAAAAAAAATCCTCTGATTGTGCAACTTAAGTAATAATAAACAGTAAATTGTACACAAATGATAAATACCATTCATACTCATACAACGATACAACTAATACCATACTTTTATACCTACTACTACAGACAACAGATATGTAGATTTTGTTACTTGTTAAGCGTCAATACTCCAACACTTTATAGTTTTCAATTTCTCGTCAGTCTGTCCGTCTGTGTGCATTAAATATGATAGTAAAGCGATAATCCTTATATTGAGAGGAATCCTCAATATAAGGATGTGGCATAGCTGAATCTAGCTGTGCAATAATATGTATTAGCCCCAGAATTAGCACGGTTATCACAACAAAATATCTGCGTGTACGGTCTGCAAAAACGTTGCATGAGTGAAATAGAACCATTTACAGACTGGTCCTTCTACCGACACTGCCTTATATCTGGTTTGGATTTTTGATAATGTATATGATATCGCGTATACATACAAAAGTGAGGATGCATTCAGAAACAGATAATAATATTATTATTATGTAAATGCAAAATTGTGTATCTACTTCTATGTCTATAGATGTAGGTGAAATGTGTTGGTTCTAAAGTTCTAATGTGTGTATCTGTGTATGTAAAGCCATAGTTATACATACGTGTACTGGTTATTGGGTACAAAGCTACTGTACGTGTATCTATACGTAGATTTGTACTACCTTTATAATAAGCTGGCTCACATGATCATAGTGCTCTTTCCTCCACAATATGTATCTTCGTGTCTTCTTTGGTTGTTTCAGTTCACTTTTATATAAATCTCCTATTTGCACAAGTGTGAGAGAGTTGTTATTATTGACTTCACGACACGATACCAAATACAGCCGTAAGAGCATTCAGTCTTTGCCATCATTTCACAATAACAAAAATACAGAAAGCAAATCAAACTTTTCCTTTGCTACTTTATACTTACTTGTATGTTTAGCTGAGTAATCATATTGTTGCACTCAAACTGTTTTTCATCTACGATCAAAGTTGTTAATTTAATAAGTAATGCCATAAGGGCTTCATATTATAAGTTTATTACATTGACTTATTTATAAGTATGCAGCATTAACAGCTAAAGTGAACTTTGCTTTATGTGAACCAGCATTATTTTTGTTTCTAACTTAGTTTTGCTGCAGTGCCAGTGGTGCTAGTGTTTTAATGTAGCTAATAAGCGCTTTACAAAAGGTCGTGTTTACATTCGCACACAAACTACTCTCACTCGGCTCAAGTCACAAGTACAATAGCAAATAAAAATTAAACAACGCAGTTGAGACTTGGAAAACACGTTTTACTGGACATTAAATCAATTTGTTTCGGTAATTTACACAAAATCATATTTATCATTACGTGTAATTATTAGTTTTAGTTACTTACTGTATGTTAATACATTCACTTTTTCTTTACGTATTATAAAATATATGGGATTGATTTTGTCGTCTTAACAAAATCAGAATTTTTAATAGCTATAATTTTCGTTTACATTTTTAAAGCTATTTTTGCATTATTGCTTAAAGATGTCTATTTTTCATTTTTAGAGATTGAATTATGGCTACTGCTGCAGCCTCGGATCCTTCTCGGAATTTAATAGACTTGGAAACAGCTGACAATCCAAATAGCATAGCAGAAAGCGGTAGTAACAATAATAATGCATCGGCTACTGACACAGTTGACACCAGAAATGCCACCGGGACCTTGGACGAAGACACAAGTAGCATTGAAGCTCTAAATTGGTGTGAATTTGATGAAGATGAAATGGCTTCTGCCAAAGCTCCAGAAATTATCTCCTCCAAGCCAGAGGTAGATGAAGAAAACATGGACACGGTAGAACAAGAGATACTTAGCACAGGTCCACCACTTTCAACATCACTTTTGCAGTCCATTGATTCTCAAATGTCGGAAGATGACAAAGTGACCAACATAGAAAATTGGGCATCGGAAGTCATTTCTGCTACAACAGAAGAAGGACTTATAAATGATTTGGAAACAGTCATTGACGACAGCGGACTTGTATCAACTTCAACATCGAGTACAACTGTGTATCAGCGTGTCCCTGAAACTGAAGAAAAGCTGGAAACTATTAGCAAAGGCTCCAGAAAAAGGCCACACAAAAGCAACGTAATGGCAATGAGTACTATGAGCTCACTCTCAAGTGCAGAATCAAAAGGGGACCCATTATCCAATGCTCCGGTTTTAGATGATGGGGTAAGTGTTAACCCACTTTGACTAACAAATAGTTATAGCTCCAGAAAAATTAAACTAAGTTTTATACAATGATATTTATTTATACAGTGGTACTAAACAAACATGAGTACGTTTGCAGGGTAAATGGAATCGGAATAGGGTAATGGGCAGGCCAGAGTATTATTTTACATCTGGCCCTGTGACTATTAGATGAATACATAAAAACTTTGTTACCTAAGTATTGATGCATAAGAGCCTTTATTGTAAATATTCAAAATGATTGCTCTAATGCACAAAAAGGAAATGTAGAAGCTAATTGCAATGTCTCTATATTTCAGCCAATATGGGGCAAAGGTTCAAAACGTTATAAGTTTCAAGAAAATCGTCGTTTTAATCAAAAGCTAACATTTGGAGTATTACTTTCTGTGGTAATGGCTATTGGTTTGGGTCTCGGGAATCTTGTGGCCTATAACGAATGCGAGGCCGAGTACAAAGCAACTCCTTCACCAACCACAGCCCCTCCAGTTTCATCATCTTCCCCAGATGATAACTTGAAACCAGGCGAAGAGCCCTCATTAAAATCAGTTGCTCCTGAAGACAATGCAAATGAAGACAATGTAAAACAACGCGATGTTTCTGAAGACATTAAGTTTCCCGTCGTTGACGAGGAAATCAAAGCTTCTGACGGCTCAACCTCCCCCGCACCCCATGACAATAATAAACACGAAGCAACAAAGAATGACGAAAAGAAGGAGGACATACTCTCAGATAAAATATCTAAACCAATTAACGAGAAACCTTTTGTAGATCCAACTTACGCAAGTCACGCAGAAGCTTTAGCTAGCGTTGTCAAAAGCTTGGACCAGCTCTCCAGGAAAATCGACCAGTTTCAAAATACAACTCGACAGCTTGGGGGAATCGTTATGTTGAAGGAAGAAGTAATGAAAGAACTGCGATCAAAAACTGGATCTGACAATAACAAGGTTAAAGACGATGACAATTCCCAACCTATTTTCGAAGAAGAAGTTCACCCTGATGTAGCAGATGACGAAGTAGATTTTACGGACTTGGTAGAGGATAAACTAGTTGAAGATCTGATTGAAGCTATCGACGGCCACGATGAACAAATGGAAAATGATTTTGAAATGGGGGAGGACGAGAGTATAAGGAGTATTGATGATGATGAGTCTAAATACATGAAGGAGTTAATAGACAAATACTACTTCGCTCCTCTAAAGAAAATGAAGGAAGAGTTTATTGAGCAGGAGCGTGAGAGGATTTTACAAGAACGACTAAAGGTTGAAGAAGAAGATCCAAATGATTATGAACGGTATATGAAAATCGGAGAGTATAATGAGGAAGACAAAAGGGCATTATTGGCAAGATACAGAGAATTCCAAAAACAATATGAAGCTCAAAACAAATTAGATTATTCCAGCTCAGAAACCGAAAAGCCACAAAAGGTGCAAGATACCGAAGAAATTGTCAGGGTGGACAGTGATGAAGACACTCATGTAATCAGTGAAGAGATGAGAAATCTTCAACAAATCAAGGAGTTGTTGGAGAAAGTTCAAGTAAATGACATTAAACAGGAAGAGAAATTAACTCCACCCGAGGACCCTATCCCGTTAGTTAATAGCATCGACGAAAAAGACGTCAAAAAATCTAATAAAAAACTTCAAGAAAAAGAGCGAAAGGAAAAGCCGAATCAGGAGAACTTAAAGAGTTCAGATAAGAAAGAGAAGTCTAAGAAACCTACCCCGTTAGTTAATAACATCGACGAAAAAGACGTCAAAAAATCTAATAAAAAACGTCAAGAAAAAGAGCGAAAGGAAAAGCAGAATCAGGAGAACTTAAAGAGTTCAGAAAAGAAAGAGAAGTCTAAGAAAGAATTTAAAAATAAGGACAACAAGAGGGAACACAATAAGTCTGAACAACCTTTAGCTGAAAAGGACAGTTACAAAGAGTCCAATAAACACAAGAGACAAGAAAAACAAAAACGTGATTCGAGTCAGGAGAGGGACATGAAAAAGAAGGAGGAAAGGGACAATAGTTCCGGAAATGGAAAGAGAAAGAAAAGGCAAGAAAAGAGACAGAAATATATTGATGAACGTTTTTACGATGAAAGCGAAATCAACAATGACTGGGCAAATTATGAAAACGATTGGTCCGATCACCGAGCCAAATTAAGGGAGCAAAATCGAAATGATGTATACAGCGACTCAAGTTCTCACTTAATAAAGAAAAATAAAAATTGGCAATTGGATCGCGATCGAGCTCGTGAGAAATTCCGAAATAAAAATAAGAGTGATTCAGACTAAATAAAAACTCAGTGATGTGCATTCGAAAACGACTTAGTGAACTTAGTGAACATAACATTCTGTACATTTTTGTTAACGCTTCTTAACATACTTTCCCATTTAAATACTAACTGATAGACACGTCATTTATAGTGTCACTTTTGGAGAGGATGCTCGTATCAATCGCCACTACACATACTACTAGGTACTACATTCATAGTTTTGTGTATTTTAGAACCTAGGTATGCAAATGCTTCTTTATAATTTTGAGTGCTTCTTTCAATATGATTGTTTAAAAGTGTGGTGTTTGTGTGAGTGATCTTATCAATTACAGCTTCACATTATTAATTATATTGCAAACACAGTCATTTACGTACATTATGATTTCGGTTAAGTAAACTAATTCCTTCTCTGATTGTCTTATGTCATGTTTTTATGTGTCTCTCATTATTTCAGCTAACCAAGCTTTTAGAAAACTTTTGTATCACAGATTCAATCAGACCAGTCACCCGTCTTTCAATCAAGAAGTTTCATTTGATGATAATTATCAAGAATCTAAATAATTTGATCCATGTATTAGTACTTGTTTAGCCTTAACTATACTAGAACCATGTTACCTTTCTATCTCATAGTTCAGCTTTGTGTTCTTCAAAAAGTCCAAAATATAATGAAGAATGCTAGTTTAAATAATACTTGTATGTATTCGTATTTCGATTAACGTTGTATGTGTAAAGCTATGAGTATAACCATTACAAGCTGTGTTTAGAGTTTGAAGTGGTATAAATTTAAGTACCTACTAATCGTAATCGCTTTTAAATTCAGAGCAATTGAGTCGAAACTTACATTACTTAAGTAGGTAAGTATAAATATAGTTTCACATTACTTGTGAAAGTTGTGTTGTGGGAAAGCAGAATGTTTTCCTGTCCATTAAATAGATACTGATAATATTCTAGAGAGATCAATTTCGGGTTACAAATTTGTGTAGTCAGTGTAGAGAATGTAAAGTGTTATCAATTGTTGTGAGAAGATGCATTGATTGTATTGTAATAAATGAATAGTTAAATTATAGCTACTTTATTTCCAAGAAAGGAATACAGGATATATTATTAATAATGATGATGTATTTGACATGAAGTATGATATAATGTATGAAACTTTATGATGATATTGTAAATGTCTATAAAATATCTGTTTTGTTGTATGCATGTACATAGATAATTTAATTTGCAAAGTTGGTTAGTATGCTTTGTTGTTGAAATGAGTGGTATTGACTTGTGATAAATTCAGTTTCTTGAGAAAACAATAAAGCCTGTGAGACTTCAAGTGAAGAAATAATTTACTATGTATACGAATGTATTTAATTTCAATTGTTTGTTATTGTGTTCCAGATTTTTTGAAATTCATTAAACTTTCTTTTTTGTATACAGGGAAAATTGTTCCGTTTGCATATCGTATATCCATGAATTTTGGTCTTATACATGGGCTAGATAAACTAGATCCTTAGCCCAGTTCATAATATTCTGTATCGTTTAGTGACAACATTATCAAATCGAATTTTTTTTCCAATGAATTTGTAGAATTTTATGTGATAAGATCAGTATAAACGTGCTTTGTTTATTGGATGTTTTCCTTGCAGCGTTGATTAACATGATTGATGGGAAATAAAATAAGAATGAAATTATAGGTACCCTTGATTCTATAAAATTTTAATCTTTGATCAAATTGGAATAGGACAAGTTGTAACAAGTAAACTAGTATTTTCATACAAACCTTCACATAATAACAAGATAATAAATATATATTTTGCACATAATTGCTATTAGTATACGTGCATGTGGTTGGTAAATAAACATCCATAACTATACAATCTACTAGTGTAGCACTAACCATTCTTTACTCCTGTAACGTAACAACTAAATAAAAGGACGAACCGAAAACGGTTTAGAGATACTAGCTGTCTAAATCTAAATCCACAATATTCAAAGTGCAACAAATACCACTAATGTAATGATGCTACACAAACATATGTATTCACTATCACTATACTCACAATAAACACTCTTGACTCTTTGGTGCATAAAATCAACTTCATTTTGTGACCTGCAGACAGCAATGTAATATTTATAATGTAATCTCCCAATAATTTAACTACGGACGCGAACAATAAAAACGTCTTTATAATGTGTGGAAAAGGCAACAAGATGTCGTAAACTAATTTCTACTTTATCTTTAATGTTTAATATATTATAAGCTGAATATTTGTAATAATTTAAGTACTGTATGAATTCTCATTTGACACCTATTGTTTTTGGAATTGGACATGTAAATTGTTGTATGTAATATGTAATGTATTATAACTCTGTACTTATCTACTCATACAATAATTAATTGCAGTTTAGTGTAGGTATACAAATATTAAAAGTGTACAGTACAGGGACTTGAATTTCATAAAATTCATAAGATATGAACTAGTCACACCAATCAATACAATGTAGCTTTCTATATCACTTGCCTCTCTACTAATTACTATAAGCATTCGTACCTATAACTCATTAGTATCACAATGGGTATGTCCAGAATCTGGAATGTAGTTGGCAAATCAAATGAGCTGTATTCTATCTGCATGCGTCTACAAAACATCCAATAACGAAAATCAACAGGTTAACAAAACCAGGTTGGGTAACAACGAACACGAGTATTTTCATGATTATATACAAACACTATTTCACAAGACAAAAATCGAAGAAACTAAAACCATAATATCTTATTTGCTGGAACTGGATACTAAAATATAATATGTAATCAATTTCACACTTCATTATTGACAATTTCCTTTGCATTATTTTCATTATTGTTGACTTCACGATCTCCCCCGTTGAAGTTAGTGTGATATTTCACCATAAAACCGTAAACTTCCATTGGACGCATTCGTATGGATTCATTATACGAAATAGATGCTCCCTCATGAACAAATGATAATGTCATTTGCTGAACCTTGGGTTTGAATAGGTCTCCCACTATTCCTTCTAAGTTGAACTATAATAAATTAAAAAAGAAATGAAAGCAAATAGCTTACGAAAATAACCAAGAGCATAATGTTTATCAACAATTGATTGAGGAATTTATGTTTTGTATTACGTGGCCTAAATGATTTTCGTCGAAATTGCATTTCGACATTGGTATTCCTCCAAAGAACCGACCATCAAAACCAATTCGACGAAGTAAAAGACCAGATCTTGCTGATGGTTGAAAACTTGAATCGTCCATTGGTTCTTTATAAACGGGGATGGGAGTAGCGTCAACTAACTCCACATCGCAAGCAAGACCAGACGAAGTGGGACCAGGACTATAATCCGCAGTAGCTATACTGCCAGGGCCAGGGCTATCCACGGGGCCAATGAATGTCTGGAACTGGTACAAAAGGTCTTGAAGTGCGAGATGGGATGCTAAAGTCAACATTGGAGCCTTCTTCGAGCTTTCTTCATCCTACAATACAAAAGTTTGCATTATGTTATTTATTGAGTCAAAGAGCAAACATAAACTTTTACTTAGATTTAGACTACCTGGCATAATGGAGTTTCAAACACAAGTTTAAACATATTAATCGTCTCTAAATTATCCGTATCTCCTTGACCAACTCCACGGTTATCATCTTGCATTAATCGACGGTCCATGATTACCTACGACAACAAATAATAAACATATAATTTTCAACATTCACACTAACAAGGATTTTTAATGCTTAAAAATAGCTTAATTTACTTCAATTTCTCCAGATGCTAAGCTAGAACTTCCCAATGGCTGTTTACTCAACAGTGTCATTCTCAATTCATCATCTTCAATAAACGTAGCCGATGGGAGAGGGTAATAGTTTGCTTGTAAAGGCAATTTGTCGAATCTTTTGCGACGAATCATCTAAATCAGATAAAATTCAGATAATGAACAGCGAATGTTTACAATTTTCTTTTAAAATATTATTTTTGAAACTATGTTTGCTTACTTGAAACCCATTGAGATCAGTATACGAAATGTCCTCTGACTTCACGCCAGATTTAAACTTCATCATCAGTTCAAAGTTTCTTTCTTTTCTTATGTCGACTAAGTTTTTAATTTCGACAGAATAGCGATCAAATCCTGGCAAAATATACTTATTGTTAGATAATTTTTAATGTACAAGAAAAATATACATCCGATACACAATCCGATATATTTTGGAAATATATATTTCCAATACCTGGATGACTGTAGAGAGTTACACGATGTTTGACTTGCGAAAGCCACACTTCAACATAGCTAAGAAATTTGCCCTTCACTACTTTGATAAAAGGTCGTGTGACCGGAAGAGGCACAGCTTTTCCATCCGGAATGAATAAATATAAGCCTGAGGTTTCTCCCCTATTTTTGGCTCCATACCTTTAGAATATCAATCATAATCATGTTATTAAAAAATAAAGATGTTTTAAGCAATAGGCTGGAAGGTCAAGACGAACTTAATTAAGAGTTGTTCAGCTTACTTATACATATTGATGTTTAATGGATACGTTTTAGAATTGATTGATATTGACTTCGTAAACCCATTAGCATCAAACTTCAATGTAATGTATGAATTTGATATTTCTATTGGCGAATCACCATGAAGGTTATTGACTTTAAACTGCTCGTGATCTAGCATCGGTGATGGTGCATATTTTACTGATATTTCTGGAAATTGGAATCTGTAATAAAGTTTAAATGTTACAATTACTTTATTGTACAGTAAAGGGTTAATGCCTAAATGTTGCATTTTACTGAAGCAATTTCTTACGTTTCTGCTTTAGAAAACTTGATGACATAATTCTTGACTGACAATGGTTCCAATTCGGCCACGAAGCTTAACTGGAAAATATTCGATGCAATAGAGTTTTGATCTTCAAAAACTGGGAAAATCTCGAAGTCGACTGCCTGATCATTAGAATCGAAGACCTGTCAAAATTAAAGAAAGTAAATAAACTTTTCTTACATATCGATCAATAATAAAATGTCGTTATAGGTGGTGTGTCTCACCTTGATATTGTACGTAGATACATAAACGTCAACTATCTTTGTCCTCATTCTGGCCGCAGGATTGAATACTGTTACGAGTCTTTGTGACCTTTCTCTGTCTAGAACAATTAGATTATAGTGTGCAAGAGAGTAGAAGTGATCTTTAGCAATAGCTGGCTCATAGAATATCGACTGTTCGTTTATTGCACTTAAATCCACAGAGGTATCGGAAAGATGTGTTAGTATTTCGAAACATTGCTGCATTACATGGTTGCAATTACTTAGCCCCTCGTAAAGCCTTTGTTCAAATAAAACACATTTACTTTTTATATAACACAAACTTTTCCGAAAAGCCGCTTTGTAAATTATTTAGAGTTTGCAACTTACTTATGTGCATAATCTTGCATAACATGGTCTTTAGAAGTTCCCGTCACTCCGTCGTGATGTTGGAAAAGACTCAAATGTCTTCGAGCACGTATCAATTTTCCCAAAAGATTGTTCACAAATGGAAAATCGGTGAAACCACCGCCTTGTCTTTTTGATAATTCTGCTGTCATCAATGTAAAAGCAATGTGCGCACTTCTGCAATTATAGCATTGAAAAAAACAAAAAAATTGCTGATTTTAGTGCTTTGGGTACAAAAAAACAATGAAAAACTGCATTTTATTAGTGCACATGATATTTACCTCAAGTGGGCTATTAGTTCCCTGTCCATTGCTTTATGGAATGGTCTAGAAGTAAAGTAACCACTCCAGTAATGGTCGTCACGGTCAGCATATGTGAAGAAGTCGCCTGTCAATGTAGAAGGAGTGAACCTTTTACTTTTCACTTCCTCAGTTACCGCTTTAAAGTAATCCTCCAGAGTACCAAATTTGACCTTATAATTCAAAAACAATTGTATTTTTTGAAAAAATTTGCGAGTATGTTCTTCATACTGAATTTTGAATAAATGTGTGGTACCTCTGTATTTAAATCGCTTTGAGAGTTGATGTAATCAAAAAGCTTTCCATAATTGCTTATTTGAGCTTCCCATTCCGGACCATCTTCCCATCGGAAATCATCTCCCAAAGGAACTAACAAAGTGTTAGTTTTATACAGCATTGCTTTTTTCTTATATTGATTCAGCAACGTTTCGGACCTAATAAGTACAAAAAATGAGTTACAGATAGTTTTCTTCCAACCAAAAAGCGTAAATGATTTTCTCACCTTTCCTTTACATTACGATGAATAATAGGTGTCGGTGGTGTACGCCAAGGACAATACAACTGAGACACTCCACGCATTCTTTTAAAGTCAAATTGACAACAAACAGCTGGTTCCTACGTTTTAAAATAAATGCATTAATGTAAGTATATCCAAATGTGTTTCCGTCATATTCATGTCATCGTGTAATTCTCTTACGGGGCCACAAGTATGTGGAATATCGTAGCTGTAAAATGGCATCATATGACACATCATGTCCGCAGATCCTGGTTCATCTGTTGAGATATCAGAAATGCTTATTAACAAAGATAATCCTATAATAACATTATTGCAGTTCTGGAAATTAATATAGCTTATCTTACCCCAAAGTTGTCTCCATTTAAATTCCAGTTCTTGCATTTTAGCTAAATGTTTTTTGACTTCATAATGCGTTCTCTGTATGACCATATTGGATAAACCAGTTCTTTTCAAAAAATATGCCATCGTTGGAGACATCCCAAATGGATCTATCGACCACCCGTTCCTTTAACCCACAAAAAATTGATTTTCTTCGACTGATAAATGATATAAAAATCAAAGTATATTATTATCTTAGTTTTATTTTCATACTTTGGAATGTAGTTTAAATGCTGAAGTAACCATTGATGGCCCTCGATGAGTTGAGTTAGAATACTGTAATAATGTGAATTGGCTTCATCTGGCATAACCCAACCTCCAGTAACAAACTCGAGTTGCTTATTTTCTACAAGTCTACAAAAATGTATTATTATTGAAACACTTGGAGATTATTACTGATAAAATTGCATCAAACAAATCATTTAAAATATAATCTTTTATTCAGTTCAATTATAAAAATCTTATTTCAGAGATTAAAGAAAAATTACCAACTTTTTCAGTTTTAGTCGATCAGTGTTCGATAAATCTTTCCACCACAAATCAAAATATGATATTTCTGCCCAAATAAACTTTACAGTTGAATTGGCACTAAGTCTTTCTAGCATATTGTCAAGAATGTGTTTCGTTTGATCTTCAAAATACTTTTCGAAGGTCTTCAGCCAACCTGGTGATATATTAAAAATATTTGTAGGTTGGAATATTTTGATTTCATTACAAATTAGAAGTACATATTATACAAAAAATCAATGTCTGAACTAAATAAAAACTTATGTTCTCTATTTTAGGGTTAGGTGTGTCGAAATTACCTGGATCATTGTGTGAATGCGGAATAATGATCACTTTTAGTTTATTCGTACTTGTAAACCTAGAACTGTCAATTTCTATGTTCCATCCTTGCTTCCATGCACCTCCATTTACGTTATCGAATTTAATATGCTCATACGCATTCAGCATCTGTATTAAAACCGAAAGAATTGATTGTTTAGATAATGTATTTCTCAACAATTCTTTTCACAAATATTTATACTTAATGACATAGGTTATAACTCCTCTTAAATCTCTTACATTGACATCAGAAGTCACTTTCTCCAAACCAACAGAAGAGGAGCACATGGACAATTCTTGTTTATTGCTGTCGATCGTTTCCAGAGACTTAGGAATATTAATTGCACCCAAATGATCCTTGTTCACATAATTGTCGTCTTTACTATTTGCTTTATGCTGAGCTACAACTAAACCATCGTCCTTACGAAAAGCCAAATCCTCGATCTCTTTCATTGAGTCTCTGTGACTAAGAACAGCATTTTCCAATACTTTTAACTTTGATTCCACCTGCTTGTAATCCACCTAGCAAAAGTAGCAAATCAGTTCCAAAAAAACGAGACAATTAAGCAAACAGCTCCTAATGGAAAAAACCATTTAGTAAAATTACCGGATTATTCGTAAGCGACCGTAATGAAAGGGATGTTGTAAGGACATAAAATAATCCAAAACACACAACAGCGAATCCAATAGTTCCAAGAACGAATATTTTCTTCAAATCCATGATGAAGACTTTATGCCTGGACAAACAAACAAAAATTATGTTGTTAGTACTCAAAAATATACAAACCTAGAACGTAGTTAATTATAATGAATATAGCTAATAAAGTTTTACACAAAGAATTTTACCCATACTAAAATAGCTCGTAAAATGGAATACTATTTCTACAGTGAGAGTCAAGTAAGTCGTCACATGAGTTCTTTAACATGGGTAGGTAACCTATTAAAAATTCGAAACTTAATTGTTTCGATGACAACAAGTCATTTTTGCTGTTATTCTTGGTACCTACCTTATGTATTAACATAACCTACTCATGTTATAATCTCATATGACGGCTTACGTGACTCTCACTGTATTGTCATTACTAAATGAGCAATTATTACAAAATATGTTTTGTAAGTTTTATGTGATAAAACTATTTAATACGTCTGTTTTATAAATTATTACCGAACATGGCATTTACAATTACTATAACTATAACTACATATTACACACGCATAAACTTTTACAACTTAACTAAAGTAAATCCGCATTTAACTTATGACTTACAAGATGTGTATAGTAGTGTTAACTTAAATTAAATGTTGAATGTGACAATTTTACAAAATAGATTGTAAATAATAGAGTAATTTATACAAACCGATTATGGGTAAGAGACGAGAATCGTGGTATTCAGTGTGTAGGACACGTTTCCTTCAGTAGTGCCCAGCAATCATAAATCTGTGCAGTTGGCACTTGTCACTCACACAACAAAACCATATAGAAGACGGTATTTTGTTTCCATCACCAAACTAACCTCGATGAACATGTGCAATGCACACAAAATGTGACTTTTTATCACTCAAATTTGCATATGGATCTGATACGAATAATAAAGGTGCTTTACGAACATCAAAAAACAAATAGACCTAATTATATTTTACTCCAAGTATTACATACAATTTGATACAAACAATCCGCTCCGCACACACACGGAACGAATTAAAATATGACTTTTATGTGAGCAATAGCAACAAGAACAAGGCTACTTCAAATGTAACACTCAGGTGCTATGCTGATTCAGGCAAAGCACACACATACAACTACATAACATAACTCACAGTCAGTCAGAATACATCAGTCAGACAATTATGTTTATGTAGTGCATAATCAGCATTGTCAGCATTGCAGCATTGTCAGCATTGTATACTACAGACACAATTAACTTGCATTGCATACGGATTGTTTTTGTGTATATAATATATCCGCATAGCAGCTTACGTTTAGCTTAGCACTTTTAGCAGCATCAGCATTAGTATTTTTAGTATTTAAGTATGTAGAGCAGTTATTGTATTAGTGTTAAAAATCTGACTCTGTAGACATGATATACTGACTGACAGGAGATTCATGTATAAAGGTTGCCTCTCTATGTGTGTGTATGCGTATAAATACTATAGGTATGTATGCATTAATGTCATTAGCATTAGTACTGCTTAAAACACTTGAGATGAGAACTAATCTCTAATCTCAAGATCCCCATCCAGTCAATAGATATAAAAGTGATATATTGTTGTAGTATGTATTGGGTTTAGTGACAACGAGTATTCATGTTGATATCATATTTGGAGTAATGTATGAGTACGGTACAGTGGCGCATTTAGGGAGGCTGAAGCTCCCCCCCCCCCCCAATTTTTGGACTTAACTTACACGAGATAAAATCAGGTTTCTACCAAAATCCAAAAAAAGAGAATATTTTTGCCTAAAAAGGCAAAAATTCGAAACGTTTTCGTGCTACGCGCGATTTTGATGCGATTTTCATTGATTTTGACTTACATAGTTGGTAAATTGTTTTGCGCTACATGTGAATTTGATGCATTTTATACTGAATTTTGCCCCAAATTTACATATATAACCCAGGTTTGCTCTAGCCCCCCCCCCATGTGTAACCTGGATACGCCTCTTTGGTATATGTAAATGTTGTGACAACTCACAATCAACTGGAAATTGGAGCAGTTTGGTTGATAGAAGCTAAACAAGTTTAATGTTGCATTGCTGCATAATGTGATGAGTTGATGAGTTTTATAACAATATAAGGGATCATTTATTGATACACCAACCAACCAACATACATACCTACACAAGTACAACAGACACATTACGAGATGATTTTTAAGAAGATGCCCTATTTAGTTGATAAAAGTTGGGTTCAATTTGTAGTAATAAAACACGTCCACAATGATTTACATGAAATTGAATGCAATACACATTATATACTACTAATACTACTAAAGACAACGAGTGACATAATGATTTCTGATCTTCAATATTCACACAATTATTCACTGCAATACAATTAGGTGTAAAGAATGGTTAGCTATATTATATAACATGTCACAGTGGGTACATTATACTGCTCTCTCTTTCTCTCAATTTTAACTATACTTCGTGTAGTGCATGATTTCAGACTTTAATAAGTAAATTGAGTGATGACAGTGATACATCGATATTAAACTGTCAATTTGTCAACAAGAATCCACGATTATGACAATGGGCAATATTGTTTTTCTGCTGATAATATTAACATAGATACACCATCCTATTATCTTATACCTACAACAATACTGTGGTAAACTGTAAACTTCCTTCAACCTTAGTTCATATTGTTATAGTTATAAAAGTATATGCATGAAAATGCATAAATGCATTTTAAACATGGTGAGAATTAGTCTGGCTAGAACTTATATTGTATGAACATGTTTGCATAGTTATCAAAGAACTACTTTATTCAACAACATGCAAGAGATGAACTTGAATGTAGGCATAATATGTGACTGTGTATGCACATCTTTTACTTGCGGAAACCAAATCCACAAACTATTTAAAGAATCTATTTATTACCAGTAGTAGATACTAATGGTGCAGAAACCATCCTTGATTCAAATAGTTGAGATGAAGTTTGAAGTACCTACATAATAACGTTTTATACTTTGTACTGTACCATGTACGGAATTATACATACATTTAATACATACAAACACAGTACACACATACCTATACTACAATGTCATCTTTTTCTCTCACTCGAGAGCAGAAATTGGCTCAAACCACTTTATATAACTTTGAATAACAAAATAACGCAAACTTAAAAGTGGACTTCCATTAAACATGTATGGTTTAACCTGGCTAGGCATAAACAGAATGCAATGTAGAGAGTATGTATAATAAAAACCGCACATAGCAAGATAAGAATATTATCACCGATTATTAGGCACACATACCTATTATTAAAATAATTAGTAAGAATTAATCCCGTACCGCAACGTTTTCCACAATTCATTTGTATTATTTCGACCACCAGTAGTAGTCATATCTTTTAATTTGTCCGATAACATGTAAACTTTCCATACACTTAAAAACTCAAACACTTAAAACTTTACTTAGCTTTCCGTCCCCGTTTTAGTATTCATTACACTACTGCAATGGTTCGCTTTTTAAAACTTCATTTGGTTAGCGTGCCATCAGCATTTCCCAGTTACATACAAAATCATACATTTGCGAATTTGCGAACTAACAATAGCAATTGTAAACTAATGTTGCTTTATAATATAAAACCATGTGTATGTGTCGTATATCTGTCTCATATATATATATTTGTGTATTATTCGTCCAGGACGTCAAAAAATTGTACTTAAAGCTCCTATATGTATGATCATTCACTAGGTATTCTTTATTAAAGTAAACACTAACACAAAAAGCTGCAGAAGCTGTCCTTCTCTCTCGTTAACAAAAGATGATACAAACATACGGCCATAATATATCGAGATGATTGACGGAATAGAATTGAATAAATAATCTTAAATACTCAAATATAAAATAGAACCTGTTTAAACATTAAATACATTTAACTAAATAGGATGGCAAATACAAATATTCGATTTTCACACACACAGGTTTAAGCCTTAAGCATCTACTCAGGTGAGTTATCCTTGTGGTATCAGTTAAGTTGCGAATTAGTGATGCGATAAATGCTCATGTTTTTTGGCAAATATTATTTCCTAGAGAATTCGAGGGTTACAAACTATTATTAGTGGGTAGAGAAGTGCATTTGCATTCAAATAAGATATTTCTGGATCATAATTTCTCTGTATGTGTAATTCTCTGCCCTTTCAATGAAAAATTGTATAGGCTTGTGAGGAAATACATTCCGTCGTTTATACCTCGATTTATTGATATTGATATTAAAGAACATTTCTGTACTTGCATATTTACAATACAACCACGTCTGTGCCTTTTATTCTGTATATTCAACAGTGACATTAATATTTAATTACTAATACAAGCAATATTCAGAATGTACATGGTACAATTATTAACACAAACTACAAAAAGTAATGTAGATGACCTCACATGAGGAATGCTTTGTTTATAAGAGCTTTCATTTTACAATACAAAATCAAAATGGAGAAACATTTTAAACATTATCCATTCTAAATATTCTAACTGTATTTACGAAATTCACAATATTTTGAAATACCCATTCGATAAGCATCTTCCCTCTCTAAATACTACATAGACAGTACTTAAAACTTAATGAGGATATAAAGTGTTCTAGAAACCAGAAATAAAGATTCATTATATAAACAATTTAAAACAACATAGAACGCACCTAATCTAAATAAGTTATAATTACACAAAAATTGTAAGGTCAAAGGTCAACATTTATGAAGCTAAAAAATTGTGTACACAACAGAGAGGGAACCATAATATAATGAGATACCTTGTTATAATGAGTACAGTGTTATGCTCTTCAAAGTTTCAAGGGACTGAAGAATACGCCTACACCTCTATAGTACTCGGTTGGTTAAAGCAAATTACAGTTACATGACGCATTGAAACACTTACAACTTACAGTTTAAAAATCTTTGCTTTTACTGCGTGGCTGCCACTGGAGGAGGTGTTGGGGCAGGTGGTGCTGCAAAAGCAGGAGAAGGATTAGGAGAATTTGCACTGGCAGCTGAAGCGGCGGCCGCCGCCGCAGCAGCAGTTACTGCTGCTTCAGCTGGTTGTTGTTGCTGTTGTTGCAACTGATGTTGTTGCTGTTGTTGTTGCTGCTGTTGTTGTTCTGTCATTAGTCTTTGGTGAGCATGATGTCTCGCTCGGATTTCAGCAGCCCTCAACTGTTCCAAATGAAACTGTTGTCTCTCGGCGATAAGTTGTTGCCTCTGGTATTCCAAAGCTTCACGTTCGCGATCCATTATCGTTTCTAATTCTTCAAAATGTCGAAGTTTAATCTCCAATTTCTAAAGACAATGAAAAATCATGTAGTCATAATACACCTGGCATTAATTTATGTCACGTAATAAGTTTAAAATAATAAATACCTTCATCTGAGTTTCCACCAACAAAGCAACCAGACTTTTTATTTTCCTTTCTTCCACAGCTGCCAAATGTTTAGCTTTAACAGCAGCAGCCGATAAGGCTGCGGCAGCAGCGGTTTGCAAATCTGTGTCCTTGTGTATACTTTCAGTGTCAGGTTCTTTCATTTTCACAAGTTCATTATTTTTCTTTTCTTCAGGTTTGTCCTTGTCCTTTCTTTCTTCGATAGATTTATTTTCCTTCTCTTTCTCTGTCTTTATTACTTTATCATCCACATCCATTTTCTCAACACCGTCACCTTTCTCAGTAGATTTTTCAGCCTTTTCATCATTTTTATTGCTCTTGTCCGCAGATTTGTCCGATTTGTTTTTATCTGATTCCTGTTTTATACCCCGAACATCTTTATCATCAGCTTTGGAAGCACCATCCTGATTTTCTTTTGCTTTCTTCTCTTCCGCCGACGCTGCAGCGGCTGCTTCCTTCGCTTCCTTTTCTTCTGCCTCTTTTTCCTTTTCTTGTGGAGTGGTGCCTGCAATGCCTGTTTGTGCAAGACCAGCAGTAGGATCCATATTTCCACTATCTGCAGCATTTTTTGCAACATTTTTTAAATGTGAGTCAAGAAGTGCTGTAGGGACTTGATCTTTGATTTTTCCAAATTCTTCCATTGCTGCCTTTGCTGCAGCTGAGGCTATTCTTGGATCAACTACTGAAGCCAGAAAGGCGACTGTAGACATAATGGGATTTCCTGACTTGCTGAATGGAATTGGCTGGAAAGCTAGTGGGCCTAATGCTCCCCCACCTTAAAACAATTAATTTACTCTTTTTATAATTTAACATCCACTATTATTAATTACGAATTTCGGTTTGTTATTTTACCACAACTGGGATCATCCAAATACGGATCTTCAATGGGAAGCCTCAAAAAGTGCAGAATGCATTCCTCTTGTGTACGTGTTCCCACATGCTCACATACTTTATTCCAATCATCCTTATACATTTCCAAAGCTTCCAACAGCAACAAAGTTTCTTGTTCAGTCCAGTCTCTGGTCATCGATGCAACATTTTTGTTTTTTAGAATAGCACTTTTCTTGCTATACCTGAAAAACACACAACAAAATAAATGAACCTAACTTAGCATTATTATAATCACTATTAGAACCACGATTCTATATCTTACAAATAAACAACTACTATTATACTATCATTTTATCGGTTTCAGCTTACTGATCAAGTTTAAGTCCAAAATTAGTCCCAATTCCTCCTTCTTTCTTTTCGTCTTCCTTGTTCTTTGCGCCATCCAAATCCAACAACGCTTTGGCAGCAGACGGTTGAGGGGTTTTAGGTGGATTGACTGGCTGAAGACCTGAGGGTGTATCGGCTAATACATGGAAATGAGATGTGGGAGGAGGTCCCATAGCTGTCGGTCGACTATCAGCATCAACCTACAAAGTAAACCGGATAGGATAAATAAAAATGTCAATGACCACAACATAAATAATAACAGCGACTCTGGTTTCATTACTTACTTGATAATTGACAAGCCCCCATTGTTCTAAGAATGCATGTACTCGCATAATTGCGCAAACATCTCCAGCTAAATTTCTTCGACATGCGGTGCTGGTGATATATTCGTTGGGGTTTAATCGGTAGGTGTCTAGCATAAAGTTTCTATATGCCAGATAAATTTCTGGTGTTTTGGATTTATTCTTTCCATTAAAAAACTCGGGCATGGCTCTTTTTTCTACTGTGTGAATTGAATTGTAGTCAAACCAAGACGAATAGCTTGGAACAACAATGTGATGAGTTTGTTCTGTTACATTATCTTCAGCAGCTTCTTCCTTGGCCATATACTCTTGTCCTTCTCTTCCCGATTTCGTCAAATCGGGCATTTTGGATAGGTCATCATTTTTATCGGATGCAGCGTTTGCATCTTCGTCCAAATCAGCTACCACACCTCCTTTAACGGGCTGCAAGTCTGTCTCTAACTTTTTTAACGGAAGTTTCGGTACATTTACTTCTGTTAAATTGGTTTCTGCAGGTGGATCGTCAAAATCCCGTGAATAATCTTCTTCCTCATCCACAATTTTATTATTAGAAGATGAAGTGGCGGACTTTGCAGCGGCTCCCTTGATTGGAGTATTTGCGTTATTTGCAGTGCTGCCCTTCTTTGCCCTTTTGGAACTTTTTGGTGGTGGCGTAGGACTTCGCTTGCGTTTGTAGTTGCTATCTCTTCCTGAAGCCTTTTTAGAATTTCCGGTTTTCGGCGTTGCCTTTTCTGGCGTAGCTGAGGACTCACCAGAAGAACCGCTAGGTTTAACTTTGTCCAGATCTTCGACATCCTAAAAAAAACATTCAATCGTCTTCAAACTTGTTCTCTAATCACTGTAATCACTATTAGTCACTACTGAATCCAGAAACAATATCAGTATAACTACGACTTATATAATAATTTAACGTCTGGTTGACATAATATACTATAGCTTGTTCATTGTGGTTGACTCAGGTTACAATTAATTATAATTATGAATGAAAAAGTACAAGAAATTAATTTAGCAAAGGTTTTAGTAAACTCTTACCTCCAGTGTCATTCGTAGCCTGTGTGTTTTCTTTACTCCGTTTTCGTCTACTTCATAATCTTCCTCACTCATCCATTCATTGTATTGGTCGCTATCAACGAGCCAATTTACCGAAATCCTCCATTTGTGTTCCTCCGGGAGAAGCAAATGTGGAAGTGTATCAGAGGGAACACGATCAATTTCAGTTAAATCAGCTACAGCCCATGTGTCGCGATTTTCCGGAAGATAATACCAATGGAACAAAACATGGCGATCTTTCTTAAAAACCGGCCTTGCATATTCTTCGTCCATAGCATCGATATGTGGATATATAATGTGTGTTGCCACATCCTCATCATCAACGATTTGAGCTTTGTGTTTCTTGGCCATTTCTTTGTATTTAGATATACTTCCCCTATCTCTTTCAACACACGTAGGAGTGAAATATATTTGAGGGTGACACCAGCAATTGGATTGAATGAGAGCTGTTTCAATCGCTAAAAACATTTCGATTATCTGTGGCACTTTAGCCGGGGACTGAAATACAAAAACACGCCATGAAGTTTTTTTTATTAGCCAATTTGAAAATATATTAAAACGTTCTATGAAAAGGAGTTGCAAATTATACTAAAACCAATTGATTAATGATAAACCCGGTTACATTAACCTTTTTGTCAATCGGTTTAATAAGACGATAAAACGTCGATTATTCTGATAATGGTATAACTTGCACTTTAAACCCCGACTCTACGAATAGACAGTAAGCAATTACCTGTAGGTCAATACGACGCCATCCTTGATCGCTTTTAAACTTGTATACTGTTCCAAGAATTTGGCACAAACCACCACCAGCTTTAAAATCCAGGAAAAACTTTGTCTACATAAAGAAAGTATTGACGTTGGACGTTAAAACAGATCTCAATTAGTAAAATCTAATTATTAATTGACTCTTACTGGTATTCTTGTGATTGATCGTCTTGTAGCAGTTTCTCCGAAATGTTCTTCCAAGAACTGCCATAGTTGAATGACAAGTGAGGACAAACCTTTATTGGTGGGTGGATCCGCCTGGACATACTACTCAGAGTAACAAAATGTTTTAATAGCAAAAATATCACTTTGTCATAATATTATTACAACATTTTAAAGAGAGACACAATTCGAGTGCTTACTTTTTTGAAATTTTTTGTCAGCCATGTTCTGACGGTATCAAACTGGGCCATAATTTCGGGTGTTTCGTAAAATTTCGTGTTAGCTCCTCCATTTTGTCTTGGTTCTATAAGCATTTTAAGGTTCTATATCCCACTCCTTTTGAAACTTGTGTAATCCTTCCTTTAATGTCAGACTTCTTGACGCTAGCTCCAGTTACTAAAGAATTCAACCCCCAACTATGTATTTATAAAAAATAAATTGATTTAGTACATAAAATATAGCAAATACGAGAACGAATTTAAATCTCACTTGACTGTCAGGTCAAAAGAGAGTAAATTGTATTGCGTTATCATACGGTTGTATAAAATGGAAATATTATGTGCGTATAAAAGATATATTCAATATTACATAATTAATATACAAAATACAAGGTATATATTTAATATTTATATATAAAATATAAAAGTAAACAATTTAAAATCGTATATTGATGATTGGTGAAGTCAGTCAGCAGCTGTCTTTATTATTCACCAACTCAATATCACAATATTTGATATTGTCCATTGTAAATTGTACTTTAAATCTGACATCTGATAATTAGTACACAAAAAATTATGATTAAATGTTGCATATTTTTAAACATTTAAATATATTATGAAGCAAAGATTTAAATTTAATATTATTAAATGTTTTATAAATACAAAGACTTTAACTTCGGTGTGATTGTTAGAAAAGATTTATTTTAGGGATTCTGAAGTAGAATAGTAGAAATACAAACAGATAAAAAAATTAGAACGGAGAAACGAACTCATATCCTAAGCACTAATTGCCGGACGGTACCCGAATGATTAAATGTTGATTAAATTTTAATGTCAAATGTACTGTCAAATATTGAGTGTAAAACAAACAAAATTGATTTATAAACATAAACATTGAACATACCTCGCCTTTCTGTTCAACCCTCAACGTCAACCAAATGATGTGGAGTTCCCGATTCTGAGGAGGAATCAAATGATTGTTTTTATTTCATTGTTAGATTTGATTATCACCACATTTACGGATGAAGAAATTGCATTTACGGAACGTTTTCAAAATATTACTTTCGGATATTGGAAAAATAATCGGGGCCTAAAGAACGAAGAGAAAGACCCGAATGCTCAGCCGAAAGATGAAAGCTGAAACTAGCGCCGGTTGGAATTAATACACAAGCTACACTTTTGATGTGGACGCTACATGAAGAGGTGGCCAATAGAGAGCATTTCATTTCCGCTGCCTCTTCACAAACTCTATACTCGCATTTCAATGTCTCAATCTCAATCAGTCCAAGAGCGCCAAACATTACTTCCAAATTAAAAAATGTAAATAATTATTATCATCAAATCGCCCAAAAAGTTTGTTTCAAACAATTTCTTGATTGTTTTTAAATATTTTCAGTTGCCATTATTCAGTGAATCAGGAGCAGTCATCAGTAATGTACAGGTACTGTCAACTTACATTAAATTGTCAAATGTACGTAATAAAACCAAGTGTAATTCGTTAATAAAGAATGGCTTTCATTTAGTATTTTATTTCATATTTTGTTAGTTCATTCCAAATAAATTGTTTTTTAATTTTGAATTTGTAATTGACAGATTATTTGGTGAAAGTATGCTGTATGCAGAAGTTAGAACTCATCTTGAAGAACTATCTGGGTGAAGGTGGAAGGGAAGGAGAAATAAATGTCCAAAAGTTGGGCTTCGTTACTGTTAAGCCCAGGGAGACGTAGAGCAACTCATCATATTTTATACCAAACTTCCGAATGGTGCTTCTCACGTCCCTCATTCTTAATTGTCTCTCAGTTTTCTACTAAAGATGAAGAGCATAAACCAAATTCAATCAGCAACGTTTCGACAAATTCGCATAAAGATGATTCAAAAGACTCACATAGTTCTTTAAAAAACGATGCTGAGACTAAACCATTTTTTACTGAAGACCCTGCATTTGGAAATAAAGAAAACAGAGGTTTAGGTTCTGGTAGTCGCCCTTATTTTAACCCGGAAGATACTGCTGACAATGAAATTGTAGATTACGAATTACAGCCTCCTACAAACTGCTGCATGTCTGGATGTCCTAATTGCGTTTGGTTGGAATACGTAGAAAAGCTAACTACCATTTATAGTAATCCGGATCTTACCAAAGAAAAAATATTGAAAGAACTAAATGCTTTAGAAGACCAAAATATCAAAGCTTTTATTATGATGGAATTAAGAACAAGAAAACTATTGTAGCATAAAAATAGTTATATAAATATAGTGGTTTGGTTGGTTAGTGATTACAAGATACTGAAGATACTAATGAAGGTAGTAAAAATGATGTGTATTTTCGTCTGGTCGTCATTATAGCAAAGAAGGTGCTGTATTTGTATTCACTGAAACTATTAGCCTGATTTTTTATAGAAGCTATGCAATGTAATTGTAAGTCAAAGTCACTAATGTTGTACTTGTAAAACTTGTACTATTTTGGATGATACAATAATATGTTAATATGTAGAACGTAGGTTTAATAGTTAGTAATTATGTAATATAGATTACTTACATAATGGTGTCAATTATAATGTACATAACATGACATAATATTGTACATTAATACGACAAATGCAGCAACTACTATTTTTATAAAGTCTGAAAAACTATCGAACTGTCTCAACTCAAGGCTAAATAAAATACAATTGTGTGCCCGAAAGTATGATCTTTATTCATTAATACACATTTCTATTATAGTATGTGACAGTGTGGTCTAATAATAATATTGCGTTAATGTACCTTTGCTACTCGCTGGGTAATTATACATTCGTTAATGCTACTCGTAGTATTGCACATGCTTGCGTTCGCATTGTCTTATTGTTTAGTAAATTAATCATCGTAATAATTTATTACGTGCAAAGGAGCAATCAGAACTAGAACCAGCTTCATAATTAGTTTGTAACAATATGCTATCAACATACAAAAGAACATAATATAAATATTTGCATTTAAATGTCAATAATTTTTAAACTATATATATACTACCTAATCTTGTGCGTCTAGATACTACTAAACTAAAGCATCATGAAAACTAGTTAGTACTAGAAATCTATATTGATATAATATACCTAGGTGTAGGTAAGTCATAGTGGTAGAAGTGTCAAAAACATAGCATTCTGTCTCTGTTTCTGTTGTGTACAATTTTGTATAAAAGTGAAACACTAAACCGTTGCCCAATTTCCCCATCTCATCGGACTCATCGCATACTCGAGTCGAGTCTCATTTGCATGTACACAGTAAACCTAATTTAGCTTTCGCATGAATTTACAGATATAGTAAATTGAAAACATACTTAAGTTTCCAACAAATAGGTTTCACAAATGTATATATATCTGTAAACATGTATGTCATTTATTCACCAATACCAAACTACCTCTTTATAATACTGCACACACATGGACACATCTGACACATGTACCTACATTACCATAGGCGTAGCCAGGATTTTGTTTCGGGAGGGGAGCAAACTCAAAACATAAGGTATAGATAAAAATGAACATAAAACACATGCAAAAAAATGCGTTTTTGGTAGTTTTTTTGGATAACCTTGATTGCTCCCTTGCCCCCCTGTCTACGCCAGTGTACATTACCTGCTTAACCCAGATTTTTACTTGTTTGCAATTCTCTAAATGAAATTATGTAAATGTATACTAGTTATATGTGTACAGAGTTTATACATGCATTCATATTATGTTCATAGCAGATTTGGAATAAATTGTGACGATTCGTTTTCTTAGAATACAATACCTACCTAATCGAATTCAATGGTTCATGGAAGAAATCGCCAAGTACGATGCATAGTTTAATAATAACGTGTAATTAGAATTTCCATATACATAATACTATACTTTTCACTTCAGTGTTAGTTGCTGTTTGGTGGTACTCGGTACACAATTCTATATTAAATGTATGTATTATCTAAACTGTATGTAGCAAAGCGAGTGTTATTTAAGTGTATATAGATATGTAGCATGTCGCATGTTTATCGGTCGGTATAGTATTAATTTATGTGTATTATTCAGTATTATGTATTGTGAATAAGTATAATGTAATCTGTGCTGACATTGCAGAAAAAACATAAGATAATTTTATGCAGAATTGCATTGAAAAGTGATTCAAGTAGAGAAGTAAGAAACAACAAAAACGAAATCAGTCTTGCTGCATCATCATTGTATATCAAGCTCTAAAGCGAACTTTTATTGTGTACAGTTATCCTGAGTGAGTTATACATACGTATTTACTATTTACTAAAAATCATGTAGCTCGTGTCATTCCTTGTTGTTTCACATGACATGTCAAGTTTTAGAATAATATTTTAGCATATTATTTATTAATATTTGTAAACATACTATAATTATTACTGTGTATATTAGTGGTTTTACTTTTACTAGACCGTCACATAGTCACATACATCCCACTCCACACTCCACACTCCGACTAACTCGTGATGTTGCGATTTTCTCTTTAAAAAAATGAAAGTGATTACCGCATCTTATTGACTATTCATCATTTAAATAAATACTCCTTTAAGAGAGGTAGATAAAACAGTGTATATATGGGCAGGCACTACATACATAGTTATATTAACTAAAACTCTAAACACCTCTACAGCTATTTTAGTTGGTTCTACGGTTTAGGTGAGTTGCATTTTAATGTTTTCAATTTTCATAGAGCCTAAGAAATTAGTAATAATTATGTTGTCTGTGTATAGTGCGTCCTTATTCTGTGACATAAACATCAATCATTATCAAACAATTAACTTGCATCATGTTCAGGAATTGTTTTGGTTTCCTTCTTCCTTCTGCGAAATTGTATAAGTTCACTGTTTTATGCAGTCAACAGTTTATACATCGAAACAAGTAAACAAAGGAACAATGCAAACAATGCCATGAACAACAATAACCACATGCGTCATTAGTCATTGTTCATGTTTATGAAGTAGATGTTTTGGTTTCTTGGCATAACTTGAGTGCGAAATACTATTGATATACCATTAAAAGTTACTGAGCATGTACCGAATTAAATTGACGAGATTACTAGTAAGCAAAACGGAATAACAGACCACCCTTAAGGTTTCTGAGTTATACTATTTGCAAATGCCCTGAAACGAAATACATACCTAAGCAGAATTTATAAAAGGAAGCATGGAGAATGAAAAGTAGCTTTAAAAGAATTCTGATATTATTGAATAAACATCATGAGATGTGTTTTTGAGCAATACACACTATTACAATGAATCAAAAGGTAGTGGCTACTGAATTGTAGTTTGTTTTTACTTAGGAATTTTAAGTGGTAAAACTTTATGACCTATTAATAAAGTCTATGCCTCTTTATACAGAAAAATGAAACTTTATGAGACTTGACTACTTACATAGATACAATTGCAATTAGCATCAAAAGGAATATTTATAACATACTTAAGTATAAAGGCAAGGCATATATATGAATTCAATAATATGTACGTAGATGTACATGAAACGACCATCGTACTAAAATTATCACTTTATGCGAGTAATCAGCAATAGAGATGAGCAACATGAGCATGCAAACAAAATCATGTATACTCTTAATTTTATTCTTATTTTTTGTTGTTAATCTCAAGAACAAGGATTATGAAATTGATGTGTCATGTGTTGGGAAACAGTTTACTTATATCTGTAGCTCTGTAGGTATGTACTCTGACCGACTGGACTAGTCTTTATTCATTGCACATAAAACATCTGTGCGAAATAATTTGCTTGTCACGTTCTAGGAATATCCTGCATTGATCTGTTACACATACTACCAGTTTTTAGTGGCTTAACCTTACATACCTATATATACATAAATATGTTGCATTATGCGATTTACCACATATTAGAATTTCCATTGCTTTGAATATGATTACATTCAATTAATTGTGCAAATTACAAGTTAAAAGTCTAAGGTTGCGTAATTTTAATTGATTAAGGTTGCGGTTGGCGTGTGTCATAGTTGTTAAAGATGTAAAAACTTCATCTGGACACAGTTACTGAGATAATATTCCATGAGACACGAGTTCGTTACACTAATTTGTCATTATCTGCATTCTATTCATGTTTGATATGCCAACACTGTTATGTATATCAAGACTACTAATAATTCAGAGTAGGTACTAAAATCATGTATGTATGCACGTCACTATTTAGTTAACAGATTGAACAGAGTAGAATATAAATGCAGCTAGATATTCCATGAAAATATGTATTGTAGTTTGTACTTCATCTGTTTTTGACAACGTACCTAACAACAGAGCGTGTTTTGGAATGAACTCAGGCTTTGAATACCAAATAATATTATTACTTTGATTATTGTGTCATTAGTTTTACTACAGGTACATTTACTTCACTTTTTTGACTTTATTGTTAGAGTGACTTTCACTGCTCTGCACTTCCTTTCATCATGCCTTTAACTGCTAAATTGAATCGTCGATTGACGGATTCAAGCGAATATTTGTCATCCTGGAGAATTAGTTTGAATGAACAGTGTAGAAAACGTCTTCCAATTTTAAAATGGCTGCCAAGATACAAAAAAGGTGATTTGGTAGCAGACATGATTGCTGGTGTGACAGTGGGTTTAACTTGTGTTCCTCAGTCAATGGCCTATGCAGCTATAGCAGGTCTCAGTCCGGAGGTAATTATGTATTTAACATTTAATTCATTTCGTTTGAATCAAACCTAACTTAATTATGTATCCAGAACATTAATATTTTGTATCATTATCATTAAAGAACGACAAAAACAGATTGAACAGAAACAGAGTAGAATGTAAATAGTTCATGCACATAAATGTCCTTTATTGACCACACATGTAGATGTAGGTAATGGAGGTATAATATTATATTCTTTTTTATCAAGGTTTACTAAACTTGTAGGTATGTATACTTTGTATACACAAATGATTATTTTCAGTACGGATTATACAGTTCTTACATTGGATGCTTTCTTTACGTAATTCTTGGGTCATGTCGACAAGTTACAATAGGACCCACGGCTGTTATGGGTTTGCTTACATATGAGACTTGTAAAAGCAGTAATCCAACATGTGCCATTTTGGCCGGATTTTATAGTGGAGTCTTTGAATTACTGATGGCCTTTTTACAATTGGGTATGCAAATCAATTTTACATTTCACCAGCAAGTTACTACAAAAGAAAAATGTAATATTTGAACAATTATTTTATTATTTTACATTAGGATGGGTTGTAAGTTTTATATCAGAACCCGTTACGATTGGTTTTACTGCTGGAGCTGCGACAACAATAATCTCAAGTCAGATAAAGAATATGTTTGGTATAGACGGACCTAAAGGGAGTGGGTTCGTTGGTTACTGGAAAGCGATTTTCAGAGACATTCATACAATTCGTCTCAGCGATGCAATTTTAGGATGCGTTTCTTTTGCAACTCTGCTTTTCCTTCGTGTAAGTGTCGACTTTCAGCATTGACATAGTTGCTACATTAACAGATTTTTGCATTTACCTTTTGAACTTTGAACTTACAACTTAACCATAATAATATAATCAGTTTTAATCGTTGTAAGTATAGGGCTATATGTAAAGTATGACAATGTACTTGAGATTCATTTTTCCGTATAATATGTTACAGAAGCTGACCAGTTTTAGGACTCCAGACAGTCATAAAGGAAGGATTTTGAAAACAGTCTTATGGTTAGTGTCTGTGTCACGAAACGTGATTATTGTTACAATCACTACAATTATAGCCTTTTCTTGGACAAATATACCATTTAAGTTGACTGGTTACGTACAAAGCGGCTTTCCTCCAGTCGGAGTTCCGCAATTTGTGCTTCCCAGAGTAAATGATTCTGATATTGTACAAAGTTCGGAAACTTCAGAATTTATGACGTACTGGGAAACATGGAGTGCCATTGGTGCTGGACCATTAATTATAGCCCTAATATCTGTGTTACAAAATGTTGCTATTTCCAAAGCTTTTGGTACGGATCAAACTATAGATGCTACACAAGAAATGTTAGCTTTAGGAGTTGTCAATGTCATCGGAGGATTTTTCAGCTCAATGCCTGTCTCAGGCTCATTTTCTAGGTCTGCTGTTAATCAGGCTAGCGGGGTGCGTACTCCTTTTGGAGGGGTTTTCACAGGTAACACAACGATGCTTACTTTAGGTTATAAGGATGCAATTTCTTTTCATATTCTTATTTAGTAGTTAATAGTTCCTTAAACTTGTTTGTTTTTGACATACTAGGAATATTAATTCTGATGTCTCTTGGATTTCTAACTCGATCTTTTCACTGGATTCCAAAGGCGAGCCTGGCAGCCGTCATCATTGCTGCCGTAATGTTTATTATAGAATTCAAAGCGATATTACCCATGTGGAGAGTTCGCAGTAAGCTACAGATTCCCTATGTTAAACTATTTGTGCAGATAGACAAACTAAATTATTTGTCATAAAGTTCTATAATAAATCTTGAAACAATCTTTAAAAATTACAGAAGTTGATGTAGTGATCTGCTTGATCACATACCTCTGTTCCATTTTCTTAGGAATGGAATACGGAATTTTGGTCGGAGTTGCTTCTAGTCTTAGTGTCCTTCTAATTGGATCTTTACGGCCAAAAATAATTTCTGAAGTTAAAACAGACGACCTAACAGATTTACCATATTTATTGGTCACTCCAGATCCTGGATTAACATTTATTAGTGTTGATCACATCCACGAACAAATGGACAATTTAGCAGCTCATTATAATTACATAAATGTAATAGTTCTCAACTTTAAGTATTGGAGTGCTTGTGACTACACAATTGCCAAAACGTTGTTTACTCTACATGATAGTATGAGTAAGCGTGGAAAAACTCTAATTTTTATGGATTGCAATATACAGTGGCAAAATATTTTTACATCTACAACACAAATTTTAAATCTACCTTTCTGTACAAAAGAAAGTTTGCCAGACTATCTAAGCGACAGATTTCCAGTCATTATGGTCTCTAGGATCAATAATCAAGACATCGATACACACCTTAAAAATAATGAAGAAGACATTAGTATTCATTATGAGACTTCGAAAAATATTGGCGAAGTCTCTTTACTGAAACCATGCAGTAACAGTAATAATTGAGTTTTATAGTGCAATAAAGTATTGTAGTTCTTATCGCAATTAATTGTATGTATCTTACCTACACCTACTTATACACTTGCACACCTGTTTTTATGTAACGCACATACATTCACCAAACGTTATATTAAATGCGTTTTCGTTAGGCGAATTTAAAGCAATAACATTACAAAGTTGATTCACCTTAGTAAATGATTTTATTTCAATTACTCAATTTCTTTTACCTGCGTATTATGTAACAATTTGTCTCGTCGGGCATATCTGGATGAGCTCTAAAAACTTTTGCTATGAGATGTGTCATTTTCTCTACAAAATCCAAACAGATGCAAATGTTAGAAATGTACAAAAAATCAAATTAATTTTACTGCTTTGTAGACTGAACACTATGAATACTTCTTTCATGCTTACTAACCATTGCATTTAACGATTGCAGGATATTGTGGTCTTTTCTTTACTATAAGGAAATAGATAGGTATTCCTGTTAAGATGATAAAAGCAGCCGCGCCTAAATATGGAAGTGTGTCAATAGCTGCGCCTGTACTGTCAATAGTTAATATGGGTGTGGCAAATAAAATGACATTTATCACTATGAACAGAACTGGAACAAAAAGAGGAAGCTGTAACAATTCAAAATTTTAAATTAGATCTATACTTTGTATTCAAAGGTTTATTAGTCCCTGGTATTAACAAGCCTGTAATCCAGTAAAAGAGTATATTTGAAAGCAAACCTTTATTGGACGATCTAGGTCAGGCTGCGTACATCTGAGATAAATTAGAGAAGCCACGGTAATCATAATGAAACCTGCAATAGTTCAATTTTATTCAGCTGGCATTTGACAAATATCTCACTTTTCCCATGAATATCGGGAATAGTCTCATTTTGTTAATTCATAATACACCATCGTATCCGTATGCAGACATACATATGTATGTACGTTATAAGATTGTATACAAACCGAGGCATAAACTTAAAGTATAGACAAAGCAGATCTGAAAGATTCAATTTTATGTAATAAAATAAAAACTGAAGTTTATACCGTTTTCTAAATAAGCTGTCAACTCCACCAGTTTCCTCCGGGTACCGACCACAACAAGAAATGAACTCATGAAACACTGCGAGGTAATATTAATATTATTAAACCCAGAGTTTTAAAAACAGTACAAAACGATCGACAAAATGTAAGCGATGTATCTTTATGCTAATTTACCAGTAGTGTAATCGACGGGGTAGGAGTGGAGTGGTCTCTGCTCACCAGTGCTAGAAACTGTGGAATCTGTTTATTTCGGGCACCCATGAAAGGAACTCTGGAAATAGTCAAATGAATTATGGAATTTGTGTCTATATATCTATAAATAAGGTAGTTATGATTTACCACCTAGATGAGCTTATTATTGAGCTGTTTAAACTCCCTATGACAGCAAATGCAACTACACTTGGAGCTATCCACATGGTATACTTATAATAAGGCTTTGGAATTATTGCTTCCGCAAAGTCCTGAAAAATAAAAAGTTGCACATAGTGGTTACATACTTTCAATTACTAACAGACAGAGGCAGCAATATTCTGTAATTAGTAATAATAAGTTGTAAATTACTGTAATAATTAGTTCTGAATTTAGGATGGTTTTACTGCTCATGGTAGAAAAGTATATCAGGTTGACAAGGACATTGACAATTAACTAAGAAGTATGAAAAATTATGAGTGTTAAAATGAGACATACAGATCATTTTATACGCTATTTTAAGATAGGAAGATTTGGCAGATAGAGAATAGGGAATTAATTTCTTACGACTATAGGCATTGTGATCATTATAGCAAGAGACAAATTTCTGAAAACACAATGAGTTTAAAAATGTAGACTGCACATTCACATAGACCAACGAAAGTGTAAAATTCATGTTGTACAGTATCTATTATAATTTTTGTATTTCTACCTGCGAGGATCTTTTACCTCATCTGCAATAAAATTGAGAACATTGAATCCCAAGTATGCAAACGAGACTTGACAAGTTGCCATTGATATTTTTAACGCATGATCTCTCGTAAATTCAAGGTCGTCATCAGAGGATGATTCCGGGTGTGTATGTCGTGGATGACAATCACTGGCAAACTTCCCACGGTTTTCATTAATATTAATTGCGAAATTAGTGTATGTGTAAATTCCTGAGTTAAATGAAAAAGAATTACTCTGAGATTATTGTTCAAATACAAGAGAAATGACATAGATATACCATGATAAATGTCATTTGCCCTGGTTCAAATAGGTAATATAAATAATACAATGACATTCTATGGTAGGAAATAAAAATGATATGTTTTACTATGAAAAGCAAATACATACCATGCTTACACATATATACGATTCCGACAGTTATCAGTACACCTATGGATATTAGTTTCATAATGAACAATGTTCCTTGAAGCTTAGAGACAACAGATTGACCCAAAGAATTAAGAATAGAAAATACCACTGAAATCAAATAACACATAAATTATATCTAGTAGGTACATTTAATACGTTGTACTCACGGTCTCATACTCTCATACACTGAAAATTTTGCAAGAAATTGGTAAAAAGTTTAATTTAAAGTTTTGCAAATACCAATCACAGCTACCGCTAAAAATTTTCTTCCCCATTTATATTCGGGGTTAGGGTGGCACTTGTCATGTTCAACGTACACTGCAATCATGCCTTGAGCTATAGTTATTGATTGAATCGCTGCTATAGCAGGTCTAACAGCGACAAATAGCAAACGTTAATATTTTAATCAATGAATCAAATTATTTTAAAATATTAATTAATAGAATTTGAATTGTAATGGGAAATGTAAACTATATACTGTTGCAAATACATGAGCTCCGGCTTACAAGAATACAAATACTGCACTCCATTGATAAAGGAACCCCATAAAAGGTCCGATAATCTCGTTGATATAAGAATAATCGCCTGTAGAAGAAAGAGTACAAAACAACAATTAAGAATTCACTAAATAAAACAGCGCATTTCAATACAATTATTTCATAAACAAATATGTTTATGTTATTTCAATACAACATGGAATACAGCAATACTGTACTCCGTGTCACTACAAGAGTTCGTCTAAAATGTACATGTAGGTACAGTTTTTTAGTAAGTTACGTACAGATTGAAACGTACAAATGTTTTACTGACATGGTATAGTGTAATATTCTCACTTTACCTCCAGACATTGGCATAGTTGTCCCTAACTCTGCATAACAAAACGCACCCATAATTGCAACAATCCCATACACAATCCAAAGTACAAGTGTAATTAATGCATTATTTGTATGTGAGTAAGCAGCTTGTGGTCCTCCTGCCAGTATTCCTGTTTAACGTTTCATAAGAATAACGCTCTTTTTTAAAAACCTTGTATATATTTGCTTATACCAGAGTTTGCTTATACTGAAATACTCAAAAAACTAAGTTAAAAGAGAATCTAAATACACAAAGGATTTTTTCAACACATTATTCACATGTTTTTAATTACCAATTCCAATAAGACTGCCAGTGAGAATCCCGATGCAGTTAAATAGACCAAACTTTGCTTTTACTTTAACCGAGTTTGAAAGTGCAGATGATTGAAGAGATCGAATGGGTTGAATGGTGGCATTGGTCACTGAAGTTACCTTTTCTGGATGTAGATTACCATGTACACGATCGACTGAAACAAACGAACTGTCGCCACTATCTTTATGTTTAATTATTGGCAAACTTTTAGATTTTGGATAATTTTTGGGAAGCAAATCCTTGAGAGTTATATGGGAGAACTTATGGTGGACTTTATCTGCAGAAGAATTCATATTAACTTTTGGTTTAAATCATTCCAAAGATGGTAAATGGTTTATCATCACATCTTACTTATATTGTAACAATCCATGCATATCTGTCATAGAAACTATAAACTATCTATACCTCCTAGAGCTTAAATATTAGCCGTAAATGATAAAAATACAATCGGGCAATTTTGATCTAATGTTGTATGTGATAGGATCATAATGTAATTTTTAACTTTGAAAGTCACTGCCACCATGTTGACCAGAAAGTGATTATAAATAGATTCAAAAAATTAAGTGGCCCGGTACCAGGTTCAACCAAAGACCCGATACCGGATGTAGCCCCCAAGGCCCCCATGCACAAATAGTGCACACTACCAATGCCAATGCGCAATGACAAACCAAACAATGATATAGAGTTCGTCTCTTGCATCAAGGCCGGGTACACGTACTTGAGGAAATCTCAAAGTGTGACTGTTTAGGGAGGACGAGAACAAGTGGATTTTGGAAAATAAGTACGGTGTAAAGGCGCATGACGCCTTGTCTGTGGAACGCTAAGTTGCTGGCTGCCTTCCGTGGCTTCTCGGAAGATATAATATAAGCCGTGACATGACAGACTTCCGGAGCTGGAACAATATTATATCGATCAGTTGCAAGGTGTTGTCTTTCTCGTCTGACGCTTTCGCAAAGCTTAGCCACAGTTCCCTTTCTTGTCCAGTATTTTGTATTCAGACATCAGATCCGCTTAGCCCCACACAAAACCTGAACTTCCCTGCATGACTTTTCCTTCCTCTCTGCCTCACTTCACAGTTCACATTGTTTAAGTCTCTGTCCCCACTGCATCTTCTCCATCTCCAACTCTCTCACATTTTGCTCCATATGCAAATCAACTCAAACCTTTTAACAAACACTCCACAAAAGCTATACAATCCACAAGTAAGTCATTTTTGTTTTATTGAATATTTTGGCACTGAAACAACTTTTCCTTTCGTTTG
This sequence comes from Pogonognathellus longicornis, assembly GCA_034694085.1. Lineage (NCBI taxonomy): Eukaryota > Metazoa > Arthropoda > Collembola > Entomobryomorpha > Tomoceridae > Pogonognathellus > Pogonognathellus longicornis. The sequence goes on from JAQFYB010000092.1 coordinate 74,593, forward strand.
TATGAATCATTCTTTTGTTCACAAGCTGCACAAATTCACCATGTGTTAGTAATTGCACTTTATATTGCACCAAACCCATCACTGTATTTATAGCACTTCGATACACAATTGGCCACCCTATGTTCACACTTTGCAATTCAAAATGAATTCTAATAGCAAAGTTATCGAGACAGAACCTCTTTCTGAAACAAAGGTGGAAAGGTCGGAAAGTTGCGTGGAGAACGAATTTGTGGATCTCAGTTTACTTCCTGATGGTGAAATATTTCCCGGCTTGGAGTGCTTGGAGAATGTCAATGCTGTGGACATTACACCAGATGATAATAGTATGTAATAAGAATATCAACTAGTAATAAATCTGTGCTGATAAGTTATGCTATGTAGTTAATTTACAACAGTCCTTACAAAACATAATTATCATGTATTGACACTTTTCTATGTATTCTCAGCTTGTTTATACATGAAGTACAGACCATTTGGATTCGCAGTATCGGATCCGCAAGGAAAGAAACTATTAGAAGCCAAGCCTTGCGACAGTTACTTTCGCTCTGTCTTTGGCATCTGGTCTTTGGCTCTTTTGGATCTTACAGCAAATCCGATCCTGGAGCTCACCACCAATGACATTTCTTGTTGTGGGTGGATCAAGGTTATTCATAAATGTAATTACACGATATAAAGCAAGGGTGATGTTATATCCTTTGTTTCTCAATCCACAATTTTACTAATAAATCTTTATCATTAATTGCTATTTTGCTATACATTTCTGCAGGCACGGGAGGCCCAGATTTCTATTCCTGGTAAGAGGCAGCTGGGTACTGTGACGAGACAGAAAACTAAAATGACCAATTTATTCAATAGGGGCAATGAAATCAAATACAAGCTCAATACAGAAGAATGTTTGACCTTTACCGTGGAAATTGGTGGGGGTCCTCCGGAAATTAAGGTAATCATTATATACATCTTGCTGCCAGATTGTACTTATACCGAGGAGCTGACTTAGTAATTAACCAACGTTCATGCGTATATGGCAGATACTTATGCAGGACCAAGTCGTCGCAAAATTAAGCGTGGTTAGGAAAGGCAGTATCACTGGATTTTTGAAAGTTGTATTTATCAAAGAAGATCTGTGCCCGAAGATGAAAGCAGTCTTCATCCTGTTTGCAATGTTCAGGGTATGTCCTGTAGTATCTGCTTTCTCTAACGGAATTGCGAGCTAAAACATTATTTATAAAAGTATATATTAACAATAAGTTTCTGGCAGAAAATAAAGGACTTATATCTTTCATATAGCATAATATCCTCGTCATGGAAGACTTAACTTGTTGCTATTTATGTTTCCTGGGCCTCTTTCCGCCCTTACGATGTTTTGGGATCATTTAAAACGAAATCTAGCATATGACGCTAAATGTGTTAAGTGGGAACCGTGTAGTTCATTTTAGAATATCTCTGCCTGGGGGGGGGGGGTTATATACAATATACACAAACAAATATATTATGTGTGTCTGTGTGTGTCATGATGTTTTGTATTGACATAAGATTAAATAATATCTAAAATTAATAGCTTGTGATTATGAGTGAACCTTTCATGTATTTTCTGTCTCAAGTTGTCAAATTCTAACTTTTACTGTACCTATTGTTGAACTTAACTTACTTAACACTTAACAAAGATCGCACTATATGCATACCTCAGTTTTCAAACTAACGGTACCTTATATTTATATATTATAAGTACCTAAGAACAGTATAGCATCGTGAATGGTTTGTAAACAATGTAAATATTGATAGGCATGTCGAATTTTTACTTTTAATTAGCATCTCTTAGGCCGGAGTTGGAATTTCTGTTTTTGGTGACCCTGGGGTCACCAAATTTGTCTCTAAATGCGGGGTTCTCACCCCGGTCCAAAAAATCGGAAAAAAGTTTCATTTTGCGGGGTTGTGACCACAAAATTTTTTTTGGTGCCCTACGGGTACCTTGATGATTTTGAGTAGAATACCTAGTTGTTTTTATTCACTTGAGAAGATGAAAAACTAAAAAGGTATATCCTGGTATAATAATCTAATTTTGTTAATAATTATAGAAATATTTTTGCGAGGAGTAAATGGTACCCCCGGGGGGCACCACCGAAGGCACTCATGGTGCCCTGCGGGCCTGACAGCACCTAACCCCGCATTTTTTCCAACCACATACGTTGGGCTCACTGTACTAAAGATGAAAATGAAAATCGCACCCTGGAGATTGTGGAGATTATGTACCTACCAACGAGGCTACGCTGCACAATTAATTCAATGCACCTTCTGGAAAACTTGTTTTTGTAAATGAAATTATACGACAAGTAAAGGACCCAAACTGGTGTACGAAGCGTTACTTCCACTATCCACTTGCATTTCTGAATCTTCGCCGTCTGCGCTTAAAGTGAGGGTGTACTTATTTTGCTAATTTCACGGTTTTTTTCTTCTCATTTCGCTATTACTTTTGAACGGACATTCGGATTTCAATAAATTGTGGCAACTTTTATAGCTGTATATTGTACCTTTAATTTACACAACTTAAATTTTTTCGAAAAAGTAGCAACTTCAAAAGTTATAACATCTTCAAAATTACGTAATTTTAAGCCTTTTTGAGCTGCTATAACTTTTGAAGTTGTTACTTTTTCAAAAAAAAGTTGTATTTTAAATTAAAGGTAGGTACAATATACAACTATCAATGTTACCATAATTTATTGAAATCCGAGTTTCCGTTCAGAAGTTATAGCGAAATGAGTGGAAAAAAACACATGAGAAAGAGCCTAGGAAAGACGTCAGTGTTGTAAAATTGGGATAGACAAGGACGTATACAGGGTGGGGGCAAATGTTTCCATTACTTTTCTATACCCGTTTACCCGTTTTACTACGATATCATGTAATCAATGCAAATGGAATGAAATTGTCAGTTTCAGTTCTGTACCTACATTTATCTAATGTACTTGTTTATAATAAATATTTTGTTTGATGAAAGTTCTTCTCAGGTAGCATATTTTGATGTTTTCGTATTGTAATGATATGTATAACGGACGCAAGGTAATAGGCAAAGACAATAAATACTTTATTTAGAAGAACAGTGTAAAATAAATAAGCTTATAAATTATGATGACTTACACCATTTTACATTTACATAGACATTTAAACATAAAGGTTACATTTTAACATGCCACCGAAGTACAATAAATTGGACAGTGGGAAGGAAGTGGGGTAGTTGTAACATAATATTATAATATAGTTATACTTATAATAATATATGTAATCATCTTGATTTGGTAAGAAACTAAAGGTAAGCACTAATCTCAGCTATTTTTTGTACTAGTCAAATGTTCTAACTACTGCGTTTAAAAGAATTATGCGACACCTCGAATTTATAAAGTTGCTTGTACACTGTAGAGATTTTCCACCACAAATCGTAAAAACTTATGTAATTTTTGGAATTTGAGAAAACGATGAACATCCAAGGCAATTTTTGATCTTTTCCATACTGTTCATTACGGGCCCAAGATAATACTAGATTTGAATTATATTGGTATTCAAAACCAATGTCTAAAAGATTGAACGGAGGAATTTTTCTCGCAACGATTCCAAAGAAAACATCTTGTAAATGAATAAATTCCGTAGCGTTACTTTTTAAGTACATATTTTCGACTAGATCGTACGACCTAATATTTGCAGTAGGATTGCAATGTGCTGGAAATTCAGAGGCCTTAAACTCTTTCTTTGAAACGTATCTTTCCGAATCAACATTTCGTTGTACTTCCTCTTCCCAGAGTACGTGACATAGTGCCGTCATTTTGGGCTTGTACAAAGCTCTTTCAATTACCCGGAATAAATCAACATAGACATTTTCTGATGTGTGAAGAATGAAGTCCACAGTTCGACACTCATTTAATGCCCACTTGTAGCCCATAAGGACTGTGTGTACTTCCTGTTCGACACCATCCTTGATATTTCCCATGATAATATCACGATTTGTCGATGCCTCTGTCTGTATTGTGTACTTTGTAGCTATATCCGCTTCCCCTGACAATAAAAACACTACACGCACATTCCACTGGTTATACCGTCGTAAAGAACCCCAACTTTTCCTAATGACAATCCGTTGATGCAAATTTGATAATTTAGAATTCACCATAACCAAAAGAAACATCGGAGATTCGGGAGTTGTAACATTATTGCAGATATTTCTGTCCCCTTTGTGAATGAATTGAAAATTATTCATTTTGAGCAAAACATTTGACTTGTCCCCTTTCGTCCACACATGTTCTCGAGCAGATTTTTCCACAAATTGGAATTCGTTATCGTAATCTTCACTGTCACTCAGATACACAACTTCCAGAGTAATTTTTGCCATAACGAATACACAGATAATCATCACAGCCATCACCGTCTAATCATATCGAACAAATCAAAGGAAGCAGATTTAGAAGATATATTAAGTCATAAGTGCATGAAATCTTTAATATTAAACTAAAAGGAAAGTTCCCATTCTTATCATTATTTATATATCTTATCTTGCATGATACATGTATGATATATACAAAATAAATTATTCTTACCATTCTCCATTTTCGTTTCTGGAAATATGTATTAAATATCGGGGATAGTTTCGAATACTTTCCAAATAGGACTTGATTCTTCATTATAAATAACGCTAATTAATTTTAAAATATTCTGATAGTGATAATTAATAAAATGGCAATAGTTATGATTTATTTTCTCAGACGATTTCCCATCAGACAGAGACATTAGCGAGTTAGTTTGCAAAAGAAATTGTAACGGTTGCGAATGTTGCAAAAATGGTTAGTTGCTACCTGATGCTTGAAGGATAAACTACGCGTCATGTTACGTTCATCACATGTTGGTGAACAACGTAAACATTTGAAAAACATTTATTGACATTCTTCGTTCATTCATTTCCGGTCCGGCATCACATTTACTGACTGATTTTGGGACATTGTGATTGTGAGTGAAAAAAGTCTATTTTTAGCAGTATTTTTATTCGCGATTAATCACTACTACCGTCCAATCCAAGTTAAGAAAGTAACAATAACAATATCGCCAAAGAGTAATATTGAATATTAATATAATAACAACTATTTCATTTAACGGTGCTGCTGACAGTAAATTAATAATAAAACTGACTGAACACAAAAAATTAGATTCCCAGCAAGATAAATAGCTTAGGCAATGTAATAAAAATTGGCTAAAAGACTAATATTTTTTTCGCATTTAAATGATTTTTTGCAGCTTTTTACGGACGCAAGACCCAAAAATGATGAAGACGGCTATTTTGTTGATTATTTGTCTTTGTGGCTTCAGTATTGTTGCTCAAGCAAAAAAATCAGATCCAAATTTCAAACCAACCTGGGCCAAGAAAGACATACGAGATTACAGCGATGCTGATTTAGAGCACTTGTATGATCAGTGGGAGGTAGGTTGATAGTAATAAGCAAAAAATAATTGTTTTCTGCAGTATGGGTTCATGATTTTGCATTATCTCTAAATAAATGTTTATTAATTGTTTTCAAATAGGAAGATGAAGAACCCCTACCTCCAGACGAATTACCTGAACATTTACGTCCACCACCAAAGGAGGGAGGTTTTCCATTCGACAAGGTGAAATTGATATTTAAAAATAAAACCATTTTAATAATATTTACCTATTACAAACTATATTATTATACATAGTAAAGGTAGATTATAGTTATGTATGGTTGGGCACATTCCAATTCATTGCAACATTCATAGGTCGGTTCGCTTAGCCCGGAGGATATCATGAAAATGACTAAGAAAGGAAAGACTGTGATGATGTTCGTCAATTTGGATGGGACTCCCACTAAAGATGAAACCGAAACTTTGTCAAGCATCTGGCAAGGGTCTCTACGAAACAATCACATCCAGGCAGAAAGGTTAGTGAAAAATATGTATTTTTAAAACTTCGATCTTTAGTTCTTTATTTGTTTTTATTTTGATTCTAACTGAACTGGTTGACTTTGTTAGATACGTTATTGAAGACGCCCGAGTAATATTTCTATTTCATGACGGAGCACAAGCATGGGATGCAAAGGAGTTTCTTTTGGAACAAGATAGAATAAAAGATCTGAGCTTGGAAGGACAAGTTTTCGCAGGCAAGAAAACTAAAAAGGAGGAGTTATAACTTACAATTAATCGTTATTCATTCAGATCTATCTTAACTTTTCTACCTTTGTTATGTTATAATGTAATTTACTTAACGTAAGGCAATACAATTCTTCCGGTGGACTTTTGTATGTGATTTAAATCTAAAGTAATATAATAAGTGCAGAAAATTCAGAAGTTACAGAGGACATTTGTATGAAATGAAGTAATTGTATGTAAAGTAAATCTTCCGTATGCTCCAGAAAAGCGCAATAATTGTACTCAAATCAAGTCATCTACTGATTATATTAATAATTTCCACTGTGTTTTGTGTATAATAATATCCATAGTTAAACACTTACTCTTCTATGTACAATACATATCATTTATTTCATGATATTTAATTTTTTTTAATAAACATACGCATACGTTAATATAATGTGGTTGGTTAAATTAATTTCCATTTTTAGTGTCATGCGAGGAATCCACTTTCTTTGATCTCCAGAGTTTTATTAGTTCTGCTAAAGCTTCAGGATCAGCTCCTTCTTCACACAAACGAAGACATGATGCTAGAGATTCAGAGTCAAGACCAGTGTTTAGGATATCAGACATTTCCTTAATTATTCTAAAAGTTTCGCTAGCTTCTTCGTTTCTCCTTCTGTATTTTGCTTCCTCCTCAGCAGATACATTTGCTTGTCCCGTTCCTGTAGTTAGACCCGACATTGTTGTTCACTTGACCCCTTAAAAATCCGAAAACAAAACAAAAGAGTTACATAATTGATAATACATTACATCCGTTTTTGTCATATTATGCGCTGCTTACATCTACTTGAATTTCATACAAAAAAATTCAAACGAATAAAGACAAGAAAGTTATGAATCTTACTTGCATTGTGCATCGTCAATAAAATATGAGTATGGATTTTAAAAAAATCTTACAAACTGGTGACTGGTAATTGTAAGCTATTTCAGAGTTCAAATACTGACAAATTAAAAAATTATTTATTACCGATTCCGACTCCAGCTTCTAGATTTTTTATCGCATATAAATTGTAAAATAGTACCTAAGATTTAGAGAATCTGGAAGTGAAAGTCCAAGTTTTTATACGACAAATTACCATGTACGAAACGAACAAAACTATTAAATTACTACAGTGAAATAAGTGGAAGATAGTCCGCAAAATTCGCCAGACGAATCTTTAGCGCCTCTTTCTTCACTCTTTAGTTCTTTATGGCCACTCAAGCAGGCAGCGCATGTAAAATGTAAAGGTTCCTTTTCATCCGTATAGTTTCAGCTTCAGCTTACACTTTCCGATTGTTCGATGACTGAAAGACAAAAGATGAGACGAGTTTTGAGATTGAATAAATTCGTAGTACCATGCTCTACAACAGGGCAGGGGCCGCGGAATGTTATGTTGATGGGTGGGGGCATAAAATATATGTTAATATGTGTGAATGAAAAACCATGAAAAGGGTTAAATTTTTACATATTCTATGGCCGTATTTAGGATTCAATTAATGCTGCTGGGTAAAATCCCAATAGAAAGCACAAATACGCTAATTATCTCGGGTATCTTCTACATAATTGAGCTCATTTGGGGTAAAATCAACATAAATACATTAAATGTGTGCGTATCGGGAAAAAAAGTCGCAATGGTTTGCAATCTTAAGATAAATTCATTTCTTTTTTGGGACTTGTAGCTTGATTCATAACTAAAGCAATGTAATATTGCAATACTTTTTTATACCGACTGCCTAAAGTTGGGGGGGGGGGAACAAATGTTAACGATGTCCACCATGACACAATTTGTGGGGTACATTGACCCGTGGCACAATTTGTTGGGGGGGGGGGTATTGTCCCCCACGGTTCTGCTCCCCATGCTATACATTTTTGCAATAAATCATACCAAACTCATAATAAATTTAATTGATTTGAATACCTATGTATACACCTACTACCTCCATACACAAATAATTGCAAGTGTAAATAGAGCATAATAATATATTTATTGTATATAATTATATTATATAATTATATTTAGTTCAATCCAACGCCCAAACATATGCATACAATTTATTATTAGAGAAAAGTAATTGTTTTCATTGTAAACAAACAACAAATTCAAGGACATCGTCTCTGCTTAATAAACATCTCCTTCTAGTAATTATAGATATATAAAAAGCATAAAATCTATCGTTGTTGTTTTTAACTGATACAGATTAATTTGATTAATTACCTAACATTTATTTAAAAGAACTTGAGAGTTGGAGTGGAGAATGAGACCGTCCGTGCAGATTGACAAGATTGATAGGATGGTAAAATAATACCTCATGGTTGCATCCGATAGAATACAGCTACATATAAAAAAAGTTAGAACTTCTGTATTTTCAATTTATTCAAAAGAATAAAATTTATGTAAATAAAAAGCTACAATGTCCATTGCGGTAGATCAACTTGTAAGGGTTGAGCATGTGGTTGACAATAAATGATTTGATTTAATTTAGGTAGAGCTGTCCAAAAACTATTATTTGCATAGAAATCCGACTTTCTGTTCAAAACTCATAGATTATAGTTAACGAAATAACTGATGAAATGGTGAAATGTGAAGAGTGGTGTGTTCCTTATGTGTCGAGGATCAGATATTCTGAACTCTATTCTTTCTGATTATCAGATTCTATTTCTAGAATTTTCATATAAACTGCGAAACATCACTGTAAAATGTATTTCTTCTGTTAGTTTATTTTTATAAGATTCTGCTGTTAAATCTTAAAAACCCGGCTCCATGATAATCTCTTCTCTTCTACATATATTAACATTGTAACTCAAAGATGCAGAATGAAGTTCCCATATATTCCCGATATGTAATATGCTTCTTGCCTTTACAAGTCACGATAAATTCATGTAGGTACTTAATGGTTTCAGCATGTTTCAAGTTAAATAGTAAATATCTAGGCATATATTTGTATTTGTACTGCGATGTGTAATAGAGCAACAAATATAAAATACCACGAATTATTTGTTTCCCAAAGTTTGAGAAAAAGCCGCTCTGTCTTTAGCTCAGTCAGATTACATACTACTCGTTGCTTTTTGTAAAAGATAATTTTTTAGAAATCTATTTTCCATTGTTATGTAACACATCTTACACATCGCATCGCTTGCATTGCGCTTTGTGTTATTGTGTTACACCATTTAAGAGAAGGCTAGCAATTAAACGCACGCACACATATCTATACGTAAATCTAGGAAAACTTTTAACCATTTTTCGGAATAAGATTTTTAACCGATACAGATGTAAATAATATTATACGCTACCGTAAAACTTCGATTAAACACCGCTACTCGAATAAGCGCAGGGGTAATCGGAATTTAAGCAAATGAAAGCGGGCATGAAAATTACTTCTATTGATATAAAATGAGCTCTACGGATTAATTTTTTGAAATAATGTAGTCGCATCACTATATCATATATTTTACCGAAATTGAATGTTCTATGTAAGTATCGCAAACAAATCTGTATTTTTCCACCTTACAAATAAAACCGGTGTTCCAATAAGCCCCGGGGGTAGAACTAAATTTTGCAGATAAACGCCTGGGCGTTTAATCAAAGTATGCAGATTTGCATGATACCATACCCCTAATTAGGTCTTCTTTCTACTGGTTTAACCTCTAATTACAGCTTTTAAACTTTCTGTATACTTAATACCTATACTTCATGAAAGTGTAATTACTACTTAAAGTATAATATAGGTACTTGCACTATACACCTAACTTATTTACTTCTTGTTTGGTTTATAGACTTCAGAATGATATAGACATAACAAATTGCACATAAAAATAGGAACTACTAATTTCAACTATTAATATTTTATGTTCATTCTATACACATCATCTAACTGAAATGTGTAGGTGGGGCAACTCTAGGGTAAGCTATTCATCTAGGATGATTGTGTAATGTGTATGTATATTTAATGTGACGCCAAAAAACGCTCCGGGACAAGTATTTGTATAAATTATCCATTTCGATATATTTATAATGTAATTCATTGCTAGGTCTTTATCAACTTGACGAAAATGTAAAGAGCTTAACCAGGTAATAATTGCATACATTAATATTAACATACAGATGCGATTGAAATATTTTATTGGCAAAGGTTGGATTGGGGTTGGTGAAGAAAATTAGTAGCCTATTATAGGTATTATGTATGTGTTTACTTGTACCGTACCTTGTATACCTATTCCTTACCCTTACATTATATTAGTTGCACATGTTTTATCTATTTTCAGAATACGTTTTTAAGAGTAATAATAAAACAGGTGAAGACGCAGTAGTAGTAATATGATAAAAGCTTGCATTGCACTTTTTGAACACATACATTTATCGTTTTATTGCCTGGAAAGCTATAACGCTGATACTATTATACTAGCCATTAGCGCTTTGGTGCACACTATACACACAATTGTTTAAATGCAATTCATCTAGGTTTGTATACTCTTCCTACACAAAAAACTCGTCTCCGTTTTACAAATTATTCAGAATAGTTCACAGAATGCAAAAATGGACAAAGAGGCGGCATGCAATTAATTAAAACATGAAATGGTCCTAGCATACACTTGAAATTACCAAGAATCTTACAAAAAGTCGACCTACCATCTGAAATTCACACATTGCATCAATTACGTACATCTGAATTTACTGCCGTCATAGTCATAATATGTCAGTTTCGTCAAGAAGCTTTGTTTTATGTAAGTACAAAGGTGTACCAGGAATAAAGATTTTTATAACAACACACAGGCTCTGGAACATCATCACAATTCAAGAAAATCTAAATATTTACTCAGTAAAAAATTGTTTTTCACTTCCAAATTCTAAATAATTGAACGTAATCCACTATACGACTTTTCTAAAGCACACAATAAAAATAAAACAATTTTTATCTTCCAGAGTAAACTACAAAAGTATGAATAATGCAAAGGGAAACACTCCTGAGAAGTGAGAACATTTTTACTGCCCGAAGCTTCTCTGGCTGTTGTTATTGAGTCAGAGGCTCAGAGGTACTTACATTAACAATTAGTAGGTTCACACAAATCCATTAGTAAAAGACTGAAAGATGCTCATCCTCGCTGCATGTAATGACGCGAAAAAGCCTGACAACCTTTTAAACAACAAAAAGGGAGAATACCTAAATATTTGTTAAATTTCTTGACTCCTTAAGTTGTAATAACAGTTGCCATTTGACAACGACAGTCTGTGACAATGACGTACTAATCAAAACAATTAAACGCTGATCAAAGTCTTAATCTCAACTTACCTACCACACAATTAAGCTTTATGATAATCCGTTTGACGTCTTTAGTAAGATCTGTGCACGCAATAAACCTGGCGTGTTGTATATTTGTATAAATTAAGTATATTAACATTAAGGTGACTCTGCCGTACAGATGATAATAAACCAGAAAAAATCAAATATCTCTTAGCCGGAAACTTGTTAAGA